>JBAMBO010001303.1:0-46171 GCA_037044535.1 Lordiphosa magnipectinata
GTTATGACCCAAGCTGGGCCCTGCGTGTGTTTTGGTGTGGGCGAGCCAGCTAGCTCCAGTCCTCAGGGTATGAGTCCACTAACCCTGCCCACCACACGTAACAATAAATATCTAACAGAACATATTCATGCGGCTGTTAGACATTACACAACACTAAATACTGCACAATTGGATCTTATGAATTTGAATTTGAATTCAAATAAAAATATCCTGACTGACTAAACAAACACGAACTATTAAACGAACAAAAATGTACTTAGCTGACTAATACAATGAAAAACCACAAGCAACAAAAAAAACTGGACAAGACATTAGTTGACGGACTCCAGATGGATTGAGCCTCCTTTTTGCGCATCCCTCCCATTCCTTGCAGCAGGACATATACGTTTCTTTTTTTGTGCTGCCCCAAACTATCCGACGAGCAAGCCTTACTTTGCCATGATCAGTTCCGCTTCTTCCCTCCCATACTGAAACCTTCTACCACATTTCTTTTCTTTTCATTCACTTAATAATTTATTGACAATTCTTCTTAACACTAAACATATTTTTTTCTCTTTATAATTTTAAATATCTGATTTCCCTTTTTTTTATTAAATTTTTGGTTTGCGGCGTTGTTGTTGCCAACCTGCAAGCTGGCAGTTGTTTTATGTCCAATAGGACAACTCCAAAAAAAATATATTTAAATGAATAAACAAAATTAAAACCCCCTACCTAAAGAGCTCTTTAATGGGAGGGCTTCCTTCCACCGAAGGACAAATTAAAGGGACAATATTTTTTTTTTTTTTTAAAAATGCAGAAAATCAAAACCTACAAAACCTGCAGGGAAACAACAAAATGCACAGAAATATAAAAAAAATTGAATATAAATAATATAAAAATATAAATAATATAAAAAAATTAAATAAATATGGACAACAAAATTAATAAGTAAACAGATTACATAAATATGGACAAAAAAAAATAAATAAAAAAAAATACGATATAAAAAAAAATTGTTTAAGATGAACTAACGTTGCCGCCTCCAGGTAGGCGTGTCGGCCTCTCTTTGGTAGACGGTGGCTGGTCTGGGCACCCAAAAGGAAGTGCCGCCAGCGTTGAAGCACAAAAAAAAATATTAAAAATGAGTGCAAGCGTGGCCGGTTGCGAGTGCTTTGCCAGATGCAAAAAAAAATTGTTGCTTGCCCACGAAAACAAAATTTGGGTGGAAGCGTACTGGCAATCTCTCCAGAAATTCAAGTCTGGCTCCGAATTGGGGCAGGATATCTTTACCCAAAAAATATCCGACCAGGCCCACAAATATGGCCTGGTCTTAATTTCAGGAGCACTTTGGTGTACGTTGGCTATTTTAAAATAAAAAAAAACCTGGTCACCTCCTGTCCTCCTAACCTTTCAGGAACAGACTCACCCGAGATATATGGAAAATCTTGCCTGCCAAAAAAAATCTCCTGAATCTCGGGGATAATTCGTTCCTCCTTCCTTCTTCTGGCACAATTTGACTTTTACTTTTCTTTTTGTTACACTGGTGTACGGTAAATTAATTTAAAATTTCTTATAACTTCCGCACTGCGACTGCGCGCCGGCAACAACCAGATTGAACTACTTGCCCTAACCTTGGCCTAGTTCTTCCAAAGTCATGTTCCACATTTTAAACTGTTCCGGGTCAGTGGACTCTGGACAGTGAATAGTTCACCCTAACAGACGAGTTTCCCCCATCCCTAACACTCCTCGCTTTCCAACACATTTTCCCTGTATTGATATTTTGGTGTTATCGGTATATGGGTATATCGATAAGCCGCTTGATCCCCCGGCCACAACAACACTTTGGCATCTGTAGCGTACACACGCTTTTAGATGACAATGAAAAGTGAGCCGTATTAGAGAATTGAGGACAGATATACCGGAACAACTCAGGGCCCAGATGTTCGGAACCAGCGCCTTACGAGGGGACCACCCACACCCAACATGAACCTGGACTCTGCCTCCGACACCGAAACGTAAAACCGACCTCGCGGATCCAGAGCAACAGTGACCAACTGGAACATTACAGGAACATTTGTCTTACTGCTTTTAAGATTCCACATGACAGAGTAAGTATGTGCCTTAGGCATTACATTTTCCGATTTATATTTCTCATATTTCTTGCAGTACCTCATCGTTGGCCTGTCACTCCCTGTTGAATAGGTTCTTCCAAGTATTAGGGCATCACTGCTTCAAATCCTTCGCGTGAACAATCCCGGTCGTTTTCCCATCAAGATTTTCCACTTCGTACATATTGTTACCGATTAGCCTCTTTATCCTACACTTCACAAATTTTCGGGCAAATTTTGCATTGAAGTTCTTGCCAAAATCACTCAAGACAAAGTTTCTTCGGTATACTTCTTGCCCCGGAGTGAATCTCACATCCCGAGTTTTTCGATTGAAGTAGCGGGCACTCGTCTCGTGCGCTTTATGAAGGTTTAGTCTGATTTTTTGTCGAAGTAGGCTCATTCTGTCTTCTGGCGGTAGCAATCTTAGCTCATTATCTTCCAAGGCTTGAAGCTTCCTCGCTAATTGGTAGTCGGCGCCACTGGTATACATATATTGTCCGAATAGCGCGAAATGAGGCGTAACTTCTGTTGCTTGGTGAACCGCATTCCGAAGAGCACCCTCGATTTCTGTCAAATACAGATCCCAATCTCTGTGATCCTCCTCCAGATACGCTCTGATAGCGTTCAGAACAGATTGGTTGACTCTCTCTGCCGCGTTCGACTGAGGAGAGTATGCTGCAGTCTTGATGTGTCTTATGCCATACTTTTCTATCATTGCCATGAATCCCTTTCCCACGAACTGTTTGCCGTTGTCCGAGTGCAGCATCTCTGGCACTCCAAACGTGTGGAAAACCTCCAGCGTCAAAAATTTAACTACTGCAGCGGCAGTGGCTTCTCGCATTGCCTTCAGAAAAACAAATTTCGAAAAGTGGTCGACAACAACAAAAAGGTACGCATTTCCGGATTTGGACCTCGGATACTTGCCCAAAAAGTCAATATAAACTTTTTGGAAGGGCCGATAAGTGATCGTCTCCCCGGTCATACTGGGTTTTGGTCCACAGTTCGTCGACTTCGTTTCTTTGCAGACCGAACAATTTCTGACAAAATCTCTGACTTGGCTAGCCATGCCAGGCCAGTGATACCGTTGTCGTAGGTGTTGCAGTGTTTTAGCGATTCCTCCATGGGATCGAGTTGCAGGTGTATGAGCTTGCTGTATGAGAGTTGTAGAGAGAGACAAAGGGACACACAGCTTCCAACTGGTTTCTCCTAGTTCTGGACACGGGTCCTGAGTGTGTGAACGTTTAAAGACGTAGCCGTCCATTATCTTCAAATCGGGCAACTTCTCCTTGTTTGCCTTGACTTCTGATCTCAGATTTGTGTATTCCTCAGACTCAAACTCTGTAGTCTGGAACCCGATCAATTGATCCACTTCGATCTCTTCGACCATCCGGGATAGAGTATCGGCCACTATATTGTCTGATCCTTTGCGATGCTCGATATCAAAATCAAATGCTTGCAACTTTAATGACCACCTAGCCAGTCGGCCATCCAGATCTCGCAAAGACATTAGCCATTTCAGGCTGCAATGGTCGGTGATAAATGTGAACGGCATCATCTCCACATACGGACGAAATCTTTTGACCGCTGATACTGCTGCCAAACACTCTTTTTCAGTGACGCTGTAGTTTTTCTGACACTTATTTAATTTCTGCGAGAAAAACGCTATTGGTCGCTCACTTTCGTCTTTCTCCAACTGAAATAGGACAGCTCCTATTCCCGTGTCCGAAGCATCGCACTGAATGAAGAATCGCCTTGTGAAGTCTGGATGCCTAAGGACTGGTGCTTTGGTCAAGGCATCCTTCAGATTTTCAACAGCTTTTCGTGCTTCCCCGGTCAAACAAAACTTGGACCCTTTTTTAAGCGTGTCTGTTAACGGGGCCGCAATCTCAGCAAAGTTCTTAATAAACCGCCGGTACCAACCAGCCGTACCGAGGAAACTTCTTACTTCGCGAGGACTTTTCGGCAGGGATATGTTCCGGATTGCTTGCACCTTGTTGGGATCAGTTCTCATTGCGCCTCCACCTATGATATAACCTAAGTATTTCAACTCCTTGAAAGCAAAATGCGACTTCTTGAGGCCAATAGTCAGACCTGCTTTCCTAAGGCATTCTGCCACTTGCTGCAGTACTTCTATATGGGAGTCAAAGTCCGGAGATACCACAAGGAGGTCATCTAAGTATAAATGGACCTGTTCCCTTAGTTTTTGTGGCACCACCTTGTCCATTAGCCGGCAAAGTCATTGCGCAGAATTGCAAAGGCCAAATGGCATGACCACAAACTGATATAGGGGGTGTCCAGGAACAGTAAATGCCGTGATCTTCCGACTTTCCTCCTCCAGCTCGACCTGCCAAAATGCATATTTTAAATCTACACTACTCATGTAAATTGTAGAGTCTATTCTGCTCAGGATCCCATCTATATTCTGCAGCGGATAGGCGTCCTTTACTGTGACTTTATTAATCTTGCGAGCGTCAAGACAGAGTCGGTTTTTGCCTGGCTTCATCACCAATGTCACGTTGTTGTTCCATGCGCTGTCGCTCTCCTCTATAACCCCCAGGCGTAGCATATTGTCGATTTCCTCGTACACGCATTTTTGTTTTGCAGGCGACATAGGATAGCATCTCTCTTTGACAGGTACTGCTCCTTCTATTAGTTGTATGCTGTGTTTCATTAAATGAGTACGTCCCAGCCCTTCTTCTTCAAAAGTCAGAAACGTATTTTGCACTGCCTGTAGTCTGATCTTCTGTTCTTCTGTGAGCACGTGCGGCTCCGGTTTCGATGTTTGGGTGAAGTTCTCTTCTTGAGTCAGCTCTGAGATGGGTTCACAAAAAAGTTCGGGAGCCAGCGAGAAGGATTGCCAGAAGACTATTCCCAGATAAACCTCCTGCTGGAGTGAAGGGCATAGATAGAAGCAAATTTCTGCTATATGTTCCTTGTAGTTTACCTCAACTATGGCCTTCCCAATTATCTTTTGACCACCTCCACTGGCTACTTGGACATTTGAATAGAACGGCTTCCATGCCAGCCCAAGTTTGTCCACCAACTCACGACATCCTGACCCAAGAACGCTTATCGATGCTCCGGAGTCCAATAGACCACGCAGTTTATGACCATTTATTGAAAAGAAAGCATATGGCCTGCGATCCATGGTTAACTGTTGGCCTGCCTGGTTTGCTGTTACTGTTCTTTGTACTGCTTGTCTTTCCATTTTACGACGCTTGAAACGTTCTCTAGCTTTCTTCACCCGATTTGTTATTAGCGTCATCTCGTTCAACCTATTGGTGCCAAAGATTTTATTTTTAGCAGTCCTGTATCTAATCCATCGCTCCTCAATTGAGATATTTGGATTAAGTCCTTTCTCTTCCTCCGTGTGTGCCTGCAGGGCGTGTGCTTCACTTATATCCTGCCCTTTTGTAACTCTCAGCGTACTGGAGTCAATCAATTTTGGCGAGGTTGATATTTTTTCTGCTGTGGCACCGGGTCCTTGCTGGAACGTGACTCTCCCGGTCTCGCCTCGCTCCTGGATCCGTTTCCCGCACTGCACCGTGGACATTTTGGTGTCACCACATTCGGACGACCACATTTATAACAAAATATGGTACGCTGAGGTGACTCGCAGTCCATATATACATGCCCTTCTTTCTGGCAGTTCCAGCAAACCAGTATACTTCTTGCTGTCGCACCAGAGACTGCCTCCACTTGGGCTTCCATATACATGGGTGGTTCTTTGGCTTTGTTTTCCCATTCTGCCAACTCAGCCTCGCGTAATTCCTCCACTCTGTTTGGTCTAGCCTCCTGTCGCTCTCGATGAGTCACGTGATGAGTGTAGTTTCTGCCCCTTTCCATTGCAAATGCCCGCTCGGCTTCTCTACATTCATCTCGTAGGTGTTCCAAAGTGTATACTCTTATAGGATAGATCCATTGTCGCATAGGCTCACTTAGGTTCCTTTTGACGGTCTTTATAATCCAGTGGTTTTCGACACTCATACCTACTGACGCTATCAACCGTCGCATTGCCGTGAAGAAATCATCTAGTGATTCTCCAGGCTGCTGCTTCCTCTCAGCGATATCCTGAATTCTGTCGTAATCGCTTCGAGTGTCGCTGTAGCGTTGTTCCAAAGCCCATTTCAGTTCCTCCCAATCGCTTATAGGCTTGGTGCGTATCATAAGCCAATACCATTCAGATGCTCCGTCAGTCAGTAACCGGTGAAAATCTCTAAGTAGATCACTCCAGTGCAGATTATAATGTTTCTGTAAATGCTCCACCCGAAAGATGAAGTCTTCCGCACTCATTCCTCCGGTATGTCCTGAGAATTGGAAGCCCCATTTATCCAACGGCACAAATTGTTGACTGCGATTGTCCCTGCGAAGGCTTTGTAAATTCACTGGTACTGCGCCTCTCGGGAATTGCTGCCGCATTCCATCTCTCTGTCCAGGATAGTCCCTGCTCTGACTCCATCTATTTGGCTGACGAGTGCTCTGGTTAGCCATCGGATTTTGACTCTGACTTTGAGTGGATACATTTGGCAATCTGTCGTTAGAGGGGCTCCTATTCTGGAACTCATGGCTGGTGATTACATTCCCTGTAGCTGCTGAGTGAACCATCTTAGCTGATGTTTCTGAGGATGTCGACCCACTATCCCTAGGATCTAACTTCTTCATAAGGTCCGCAAATCCTTTTGCCATACACTGGTCGATTCTATTGTCGACCAGCTGCTGCATGTCGACCTTCAACTGTTCCTGTGAAGCCTGGATCATATTGAACATTTCTCTCTTGTTGGCTGATCGGAACGCTTCAGCATTTTCTTGGCTGTACTGCTCCTGTATAGGGTCAAGGATTATGTTGGAGTATGTGCCATACGGAGTGGATGCGTCGTCAAGGTTCTGCTGCCTGCTAACAGCTCCCCTTCGTATTGCGCTGTTCCTACCTCTTTCGCCACCTATTGCTCCCTCTGTTTCCCCCCCTGTCGCATCAACCCCATGAATGTTATATGGCTTTGAAAGTGCCATTCTTTATATAAAAGGATTATGAGTTTTTTTCCCTTTTTTGAACAATAATTTCTATTATCTTGACGGAAACCAATCAATAATAAATTTTTATAACTTTACAGGAGAAAATGAGCTTCCCCTCTCATGGCTTATTTTGCTAGTCGTGTAGCAGACGTTCGTCTGCTTTCTGCGCTTTAAACAACCATTTGTCTTGTGCTGGTTTCTTTGTTAACAGATATAAATAACAGATAAGTTCATACATATATCGACATTGTTGACTGTTCAGGTCATCTTGAATGTAGATGACCGACAGTCAAGAAGTCAACACACGTAACAAGATACTAATTACCTCCCTTTCCTCAGGTTCCTGCTTCATTTCGCTCGGATGCTTCAGCCACTCGCATTTCCGCTAGTGCTGGCCACCGTCACTTGCATCATTTCGCTACGAAACCCCGAACTATGGAGTTTCGGTCGATCAATGCTCACTCAGCAGGATCCAGAAAACAAGGAATTAGTAATATACGATTTACTCACTAACCATAAATGTACCCCCTAATTTTTAACCTAAGTCCTATTTTATATTCGCTTTTCCTAATCCTATCAGTCCTTTATTATCACAAGCTGCAATTACCCTTTTAAGCACTAATAACCTTATTTAGATTCTAACTATTTGTGCTCGAGCGCTAACCATCTCCTGTCGGATCCGGTGTCGCCGAACCGATAGCAGTCGCTAAACGCCTTTACCATTTGGTTGGCCGTTGACGCCGTATCAAAGCCCTCCCTGATCCTAATCTAAACCTAATCTATATCACAGAATCCTATCACAGTTGGTTTAAGCATCTTTTAAGATCTGATCGCTTATCACATTTGTTATTTAAACTGTGCAATGTCGTCAGGACCCTATGATGCCAATACCAAGTCCGATATGGTCTGTGACTATCTTTCCTTCTTCATTTTCTATGCTTTAGGAATCCCCTGATCTGACCACTACCTCTCGAGCGGCAGATTTCAGCCCAGCGGAATTCAAAAAGATAGAAATTCCTATTAACCGCCTTTATGGAGGTTTTAGTGCTGCCACTTATATTTTTTTATAATTTGGGCGCCATTATTGTTATGACCCAAGCTGGGCCCTGCGTGTGTTTTGGTGTGGGCGAGCCAGCTAGCTCCAGTCCTCAGGGTATGAGTCCACTAACCCTGCCCACCACACGTAACAATAAATATCTAACAGAACATATTCATGCGGCTGTTAGACATTACACAACACTAAATACTGCACAATTGGATCTTATGAATTTGAATTTGAATTCAAATAAAAATATCCTGACTGACTAAACAAACACGAACTATTAAACGAACAAAAATGTACTTAGCTGACTAATACAATGAAAAACCACAAGCAACAAAAAAAACTGGACAAGACATTAGTTGACGGACTCCAGATGGATTGAGCCTCCTTTTTGCGCATCCCTCCCATTCCTTGCAGCAGGACATATACGTTTCTTTTTTTGTGCTGCCCCAAACTATCCGACGAGCAAGCCTTACTTTGCCATGATCAGTTCCGCTTCTTCCCTCCCATACTGAAACCTTCTACCACATTTCTTTTCTTTTCATTCACTTAATAATTTATTGACAATTCTTCTTAACACTAAACATATTTTTTTCTCTTTATAATTTTAAATTTCTGATTTCCCTTTTTTTTTTATTAAATTTTTGGTTTGCGGCGTTGTTGTTGCCAACCTGCAAGCTGGCAGTTGTTTTATGTCCAATAGGACAACTCCAAAAAAAATATATTTAAATGAATAAACAAAATTAAAACCCCCTACCTAAAGAGCTCTTTAATGGGAGGGCTTCCTTCCACCGAAGGACAAATTAAAGGGACACTATTTTTTTTTTTTTTAAAAATGCAGAAAATCAAAACCTACATGCAGGGAAACAACAAAATGCACAGAAATATAAAAAAAATTGAATATAAATAATTTAAAAATATAAATAATATAAAAAAATTAAATAAATATGGACAACAAAATTAATAAGTAAATAGATTACATAAATATGGACAAAAAAAAATAAATAAAAAAAAATACGATATAAAAAAAAATTGTTTAAGATGAACTAACGTTGCCGCCTCCAGGTAGGTAGGCGTGTCGGCCTCTCTTTGGTAGACGGTGGCTGGTCTGGGCACCCAAAAGGAAGTGCCGCCAGCGTTGAAGCACAAAAAAAAATATTAAAAATGAGTGCAAGCGTGGCCGGTTGCGAGTGCTTTGCCAGATGCAAAAAAAAATTGTTGCTTGCCCACGAAAACAAAATTTGGGTGGAAGCGTACTGGCAATCTCTCCAGAAATTCAAGTCTGGCTCCGAATTGGGGCAGGATATCTTTACCCAAAAAATATCCGACCAGGCCCACAAATATGGCCTGGTCTTAATTTCAGGAGCTCTTTGGTGTACGTTGGCTATTTTAAAATAAAAAAAAACCTGGTCACCTCCTGTCCTCCTAACCTTTCAGGAACAGACTCACCCGAGATATATGGAAAATCTTGCCTGCCAAAAAAAATCTCCTGAATCTCCGGGATAATTCGTTCCTCCTTCCTTCTTCTGGCACAATTTGACTTTTACTTTTCTTTTTGTTACACTGGTGTACGGTAAATTAATTTAAAATTTTTTATAACTTCCGCACTGCGACTGCGCGCCGGCAACAACCAGATTGAACTACTTGCCCTAACCTTGGCCTAGTTCTTCCAAAGTCATGTTCCACATTTTAAACTGTTCCGGGTCAGTGGACTCTGGACAGTGAATAGTTCACCCTTACAGACGAGTTTCCCCCATCCCTAACACTCCTCGCTTTCCAACACATTTTCCCTGTATTGATATTTTGGTGTTATCGGTATATGGGTATATCGATAAGCCGCTTGATCCCCCGGCCACAACAGCTCAAAGCGAAATTCATCTAGATTTTGCAACTAGATGGTTTTTGCGCAATTGGTTGTCTCATGTAGGTTGATTTTAAATTCGGGCATTTGCGCCACGGTCACACCGGGAGGGCTGGAATGGTCTAATACTAGGTTGGCAGCACCTTTGTACTCGGCAGAGTATTGTTTATTTTTATTGCGCGCCAATTTTAAAAATTACAGCAAGAATTTTACAGAGAAGGAGAAGGTTTTTCTTTTGGAACGACTTGTTACTATGATGGGAGATTAAGCATTAGGTCGAATCCTATGTTCACACAGGTAAATAATTTGGACAAATTTTCATGAAAATTTGACTATATAGGCGAAATTGTGGAACTTTCCGGCCATATTTGATCAAATTATTTGCGTATTTATTGCGTGGAACCATAGTTTAAGATTTTAGTCCTGTAAAATCTTTAATCATGGCTATTTTTATAAAAATTTAGCCAAATTATTTGGATGTGTAAACTTAGCTTAAGCAATGAACTAGGGGAATCAGAATGTTCATCTGTAATTTCAGCAATGTCTGCAAGTGTTCTTGCATATTAAAGGCACATCCAATTTTCCATTTTTGGTTTACTTAATAACAATTCAGACTTTACTGTTTTTAGCAGCAGTTGTTTTTTGTTTTTAAATACTTTTCAGTGTGACCATATGCGCGGATACATAAAAATACTTAATTTGCATAAACATGTACATGAATTTGAAATCAATGAGGTTGAAGTAGATTGCTACGAAATTCATCTAGATGGTTAGCATTGAACATGAGCAAAGCAAATGAAGCAAATCCACCTAGATTTGCAAAAACAACAACATGAGAAATCGGCCCTTAGTCAAGAGGAGGAAAAACTGCTACATTTTCTCAAGAAAATAAATTTGGAAGAAGTCTTTAATTTCTAAAGGGTGAGTAAATATCATAAGTGTAAATAAAATTGTGAATTATCCACATAGTGCATACATACATATGTATTAACATATTTGTATGTGCAAATGACAGCAACGTTGTATGTACAATGTACATATGTATTCATATGTATACATATTATGTATGTATGTACAAGGATGTATGCACACTCGTAATGTCTTTTTTTAGTACACATAAAAATTCAAAATCAATTTTAGCTTGCTCTAGCTGCTCAAGTGACATTTAAGAGCTTACCGTATTTAACCAAAGAAGATTTAATAGAAGCTGTGCCCCCACTAGGCTTGCGTGCTGAGTTTAGGTAAAAATTGTTCTTATGGAAAAAGACAGAGGTAAGTCTCACCACCCTTTAATCAAATTTCCAAATTTTTAAAGCTTGGAATCGATGATGAAAGTCCATCAATACCGTCTAATATCAATAATTGACTGCTGTCGGTTTGAAGCGGTGGCTCAACCAATGGTTCCTTTAAAGGCAAAGTATTGAATAAGGTAATTTTATAAAGCTAACATTTTTATACACTTGCAAATTACAAACTATTACACAGTTCGACAAAATCCAACTTTTTTAAAAACCCCGGCATGAGACCGTTAAATTATGATAAAAGGGACCTCTGTAAGCATCACCTCATACCCAGTTTTTCAAATGAAGCATCGGTTCGCGTTTTATGGGTACTTATGTACCTGCAACACTCAGAGAAAAAATAGAGAATTTCGCTCTTGAATCAAGAGCATTCGTTCTCAAAAGTACGGTGAGAGTGAAAATTCTTGATCCAAGAGCGAAATTCTTGATTCAAGAGTGAATTTTTTATCCCGACATTCCTGATTCAAGAGTTTCAGCTCTTGATCGAAGTATGAATAATTATTGATTCAAGAGTTTCAGTACTTGATCCAAGAACGAATAATTCTCAAAATAAAAAAATTAAAAAGAATATTTGGGGTGGGTGGGGGGGGGGGTGGGGGGAGAGCCACGACCGACCCGACCCGACTGACCCGACCCGACCGACGTGGTGGTCCGTCTCGTCTACCTCCCCCGTCCCACTCACCATTATCAACCACACCAATCCCAACACCACCACCCCACCCTCCAAACTTTGTTTTAAGTTGTGATTGATTTTGAGATAACCACATAGATATTTTTTTTTTTTACTTACTTTTCTGGGACTTGAACTCGGTACCTCGAAAGACTGAAACACACACAGGCGACGGGCAGTTTAACGAACTCAGCTAACCTTCGTAAGGTAAAAGACGCGACGAAATCACACTTATAAATAAACGCAGTTGCCTTTATAACACAACAACAAACTGTGCATGCGCTCTAACTCTCTGCGCTCTCATTCTCTCAACGACCAACTGCGCATGCGCCCTCACTCTCTGCGAGAGCGACTCCAACGCTACTCTCTCAAAGTTAAGTTGCCCTCACCCCCCTTGCCTATAAAAAACAAAATTGAGAACGTTTAGAACGAATTTATCTCGATTCCAAGAGCGAAATTCTTGAAAATTCAAGAGCGACTAATTTTTTTTTCAAGAGCGTTCGTACTCAAATTATTCGTTCTAGTTTTTTCTTAGTGAACACACAACGACAACAATTTTAACTTAGTTTTTAAGGGTTTAAGATAAAAATCTAAAAAATTCAGCAAAATGTGGACAGGGTCATGGGGAACGCCATAAAAAAAATTCACTTCAATCGTACAATTGGTTAAGGTACCTCCAGAAGGAGTTAAACCTTAAATCTTGAATATCTTCAAAAGCGCACGGCAGATTTTTATTAAAATAAATATGGTTCTCGACAGCCAAAAAACGCTAATTGGAGTACCAATTTTATATTCACCCACGAACCACTCCATATGGACTATGAGCTAGACGTAAAAATAGACCGAACTGTGTTTTCAGATTCACAAATTAAGTTTTGGTTCGCGGTCTATAGGCATTTTTGTACCAGCAATTGCCTTAGAACAACATTGACCATTTAGGTTGAAACCAACTTCACCAAAATTATGTAATAAATTTTATGAGTTAAGTGCTTCATCACCAGCAGGAAAACAGATCATATCATTAAAAAATGTCTTAGTGGACCTCCAATAAATCTAACAGTGTTATGCTAATTTTCCTTGATTTTAAGCATTCAAAGACTATTTCACTTAAATAGATCTCTGATTTTGGTAATTAGAACCTATTCAGATTGAATAAATCGAATGGAGATGAGTAACTGAAGCCGTTGATTAATAAAATGCGATGATTGCTGGAAGACATTTTTCGTTTCTTAACATTTTTAACTCAATAACGTTTCGTTTTATGGCAAACAGAGTTGGCTGTCTCACAATTTTCAACTTGGTTCAAAGTTTGAACTTCAAGCAAGTCACCATTTTCGAAACCCTTGGTACATTTAGGCGCGTTATTTTCCCGAAGTCATTACCTCTGATATCACCTCTGATTTCCCTAATCACTTGCTTTGATCGTTTGCGGATTGTCTCCTGTGGAAACCACTACAAATGGCGAAGACATTTAAGAGCTCGCGCACACTTGCGGCTGAAAGATGTTTTTCTCAAGTATGTTTACGTACTTCGGCTTGCTGAAGTAGCAAAATATCATAAATTCCCAGATGTGACATCTCAGCAAGAAACCCAAAAGCTGCAGCACAAAAGCGCACCAGCCGAGACATGAGCAAAAAAACACCAAACACACAATACAAAGTTTAATGTTATATTTTTTATTTCCAATGTATTGAAGCTACCTACTACTCGCAATTGTTTTGGTACCCGGTTTTTGGTCATAAAATGAAAGCGAATGAATATTTTTCAAAACTTTTTTCTTCTTCAACATTCGAAATGGCCGCCTTGTTCCTTCCAGCAATGCCAAAGTCTCTCTGGCCACACATCGATCGCAGTGTACTAAGTTGAGTAGAGCAAGCCATAGCCTCCAGAACGGTCCTCTCAATATTTTTCTTCTTAAACATCGCAAAATATATTAATTTTTTGGAAACCAAGTTGAAAATTGTGAGACAGCCAACTCTGTTTGCCATAAAACGAAATGTTATTGAGTTAAAAATGTTAAGAAACGAAAAATGTCTTCCAGCAATCATGGCATTTTATTAATCAACGGCTTCAGTTACTCATCTCCATTCGATTTATTCAAACTGAATAGGTTCTAATTACCGAAATAAGAGATCTATTTGAGTGAAATAGTATTTGAATGCTTAAAATCAAGGAAAACGAGAGCGTAAGTAAAAGTCGGCTCTAACCGACTTCGATATACCCGTTACTCATGGAAACAAATGTTTAATAGCCTTCCTGAGGTGGGTCAGCCGAAAAGTATGCAACATTTTTTTAACTCGACTATTTATCATCCGATCTTGATGAAAATTCCAGGGCTTATAGATGTTGCGAATATAAATGTATGTTTTAAATATGATCGATATCTCAAAAATTGTGGGAGTTACTCAACATTTTTATACCCGTTACTCGTAGAGTAAAAGGGTATACTAAAGTCGTGCAAATGTATGTAACAGCCAGAAGGAATCATTTCCGACCATATAAAGTATATATATTCTTGATCAGCATCAACAGCCGATTCGATATAGCCATGTCCGTCTGTCCGTCCGTCTGTATGAACACCTAGATCTCAGAGACTAGAAGAGCTAGAGCAACCAAATTTGAAATGTAGACTCCTATTGTCTGCACGCAGATCAAGTTTATTTTCAATTTTTGCCACGCCCCCTCACGCCCCCGCAATTTGGAAAAAACGTCATATCTCCTACAGTTTTGATGATAGATGGTTCGTACTTTCTAGAGATATCTAGTACTCAAAATTATTTATCGATTTGCTCAAGGAATGATAAAGATCGGATGAACGATACTCAAGTTATGAGCAAAAAACGGTCGGTTAACGCCCACCACCCACCCCACCCATAACCTAAGCATTGCGTTCAGCAGCAATCTTAGTGAGAGAGAGAGAGAGAGAGAGAGAGAGAGAGAGAGAGAGAGAGAGAGAGAGAGAGAGAGAGACTTAGAGAGCGCACTGCGTTGTGTGTTAACTGGCCGTTTGACTCGTGACCAAATTCGAGCTGCGACATTAAGGGTGCAGAGTATGTAATAGTCGGGCTTGACCGACGTTTTCAAAAGTTTTGTTGTCTGATCTGTTTATCGTGATGAATTTGGAGTCATTTGTTGGATTTAGTAATTGACAAATGTCTATTAATATCTGGCGGATAATAAATAGCCGAGTTAAAAAATGTTGCATACTTTTCGGCTGACCCACCTCAGGCATACAGGAAGGCTAATAAACATTTGTTTCCATGAGTAACGGGTATATCGAAGTCGGTTAGAGCCGACTTTAACTTACGCTCTCGTTTATTGTGGGGGCGTGGGTGGGCGTGTTAAAAATTTGAAATAAACTTGATCTGCGTGCAGACAATAGGAGTCTACATTTCAAAATTGGTTGCTCTAGCTCTTCTAGTCTCTGAGATCTAGGTGTTCATACAGACAGACGGACGGACGGACAGACGGACAGACGGTCAGACGGACAGACGGACATGGATATATCGACTCGGCTGTTGATGCTGATCAAGAATATATATACTTTATATGGTCGGAAATGATTCCTTCTGTCTGTTACATACATTTGCACGACTTTAGTATACCCTTTTACTCTACGAGTAACGGGTATAATTAGCATAACACTGCTAGATTTATTGGAGGTCCACTAAGACATTTTTATACCCGTTACTCGTAAAGTAAAAGGGTATACTAAAGTCGTGCAAATGTATGTAACAGGCAGAAGGAATCATTTCCGACCATATAAAGTATATATATTCTTGATCAGCATCAACAGCCGAGTCGATATATCCATGTCCGTCTGTCCGTCTGACCGTCTGTCCGTCTGTCCGTCCGTCCGTCTGTCTGTATGAACACCTAGATCTCAGAG
Source organism: Lordiphosa magnipectinata (assembly GCA_037044535.1). Classification (NCBI taxonomy): domain Eukaryota; kingdom Metazoa; phylum Arthropoda; class Insecta; order Diptera; family Drosophilidae; genus Lordiphosa; species Lordiphosa magnipectinata. The sequence continues at coordinate 15,864 of JBAMBO010001303.1, forward strand.
ACTAGAAGAGCTAGAGCAACCAATTTTGAAATGTAGACTCCTATTGTCTGCACTCAGATCAAGTTTATTTCAAATTTTTGCCACGCCCGCCCCCGCCCCCACAATAAAAAATGTTGAATATCTCCCACAATTTTTGAGATATCGATCTCAAATTTAAAATGTACATTTATATACGCAAAATCTATAAGCCCTGAAATTTTCATCAAGATCGGATAATAAATAGCCGAGTTAAAAAAATGTTGCATACTTTTCGGCTGACCCACCTCAGGCATACAGGAAGGCTATTAAACATTTGTTTCCATGAGTAACGGGTATATCGAAGTCGGTTAGAGCCGACTTTAACTTACGCTCTCGTTTAATGATATGATCTGTTTTCCTGCTGGTGATGAAGCACTTAACTCATAAAATTTATTACATAATGTTGGTGAAGTTGGTTTCAACCTAAATGGTCAATGTTGTTCTAAGGCAATTGCTGGTACAAAAATGCCTATAGACCGCGAACCAAAACTTAATTTGTGAATCTGAAAACACAGTTCGGTCTATTTTTACGTCTAGCTCATAGTCCATATGGAGTGGTTCGTGGGTGAAAATAAAATTGGTACTCCAATTCGCTGTTTTTTGGCTGTCGAGTACCATCTCTTAGGGAAATGCAATAGTCCATTATACCATCAGAAATATTGATTTTAATAAAAATCTACCGTGCGCTTTTGAAGATATTCAAGATTTAAGGTTTAACTCCTTCTGGAGGTACCTTAACCAATTGTACGATTGAAGTGAATTTTTTTTATGGCGTTCCCCAAGACCCTGTCCATATTTGCTGAATTTTTCAGATTTTTATCTTAAAGCCGGGTATCCAGCACCGCGGAAACTAAAAATTCCTGGCAAACTTCATAAAAAAAAACTGTCCCAGGAATTTTTAGTTTACCTTTTCGTTGCTTGAGTATCCAGCAACATGAACGAAACCCACAGTTTCTTATCGATAGTTGGCCTATCGATAGCGCTTGTGGATCGAGAGAACAGCTGATACACAGCTCAGGAATATATTGGTTACAATTATTTTGGACGTGAAGGCTTGTATCCAGCACTGCGGAAAATTACTGCCAGGAATTTGCAATTTATTTCTTCTGTGTGTGGAACATAACTTAAGCAGGGTGACCATGCACCTAAAAGGAGCAAGGTCACTCTGATTAATCAGCTGTTAAGCACTGTTAATGATTTGAATTTAAATTAATGTAAAGAGAATAAAAATTATATTTTCCGGGGGAAGCATGCATCGCGGAGTAGGTGCTACTTTATGCTATATTAGAGGATGATAGGCCGATGGCTGAGCAAGACACTTTGCCCCGATGGCGCAAATCATTAATGCAGCATGTTGTTATCTGCACAACTTTAAAATGCTATAATCTCCAAAGTAGTAAGACTTCTCGGTTAGTCGCCAATCAAATACAATAAATACATTCACATTAATATTAAAGATTTTGTCAACTCAGAGGGCAGATCAGTGACTGGGCTTTGGTCGATGGGCGAACAGCTGGAACATACCCGTTAATCGTTCAAAGAGTCAACACGATCGCTATGAGACCCGCAAAAGTTGCTCGAGTGCGACTTCTAGGATCAAGATTCCCATATACGGATACCGCGGTTAAATACCTTGCCTTGTCTCTGGACCGCCGCTTGACCAGGAAAGACTATGTGACTCGGGCAGTAGCTACGGTTGCAGCCTCGTAGTGGTATTTCGCTGCGATCCAAAATGATCATCTTGCTTTTCTGGAATAGGGGATCCCGGTATGGGGTACGGAATGCTCCACTGCCCTCAATAAATTAGAGTCTTTTATGTGAGGTCCCTGGCATGTGTGCATACAACTAAATACCACGATTTGGACGCTTGCCATTATAAGCCCAATTCAATATATATGCATCCTGACCGACTGGCCCACTCGCATAGACTTGCATCTGATATGGCGACAAACAGGCTCAACATACGACATCCCATCCCATAGACTTGCATCTGATATGGCGACAAACAGGCTCAACATACGACATCCCATCGACCTTTGTGTCCATGGAGGGCATTTCTTAGGCCGCCTCAGCAATATGGCATAAGTGTCCCCTTGGCTACATCCCCTACCAATCTCTGCAATCTGCTGGTTCCCCAGCATAACAAAAACAAAGATGCATTCCCCCCAAATTTTCGGTCATCACGTCCAAAATAATTGTAACCAATATATTCCTGAGCTGTGTATCAGCTGTTCTCTCGATCCACACGCGCTATCGATAGGCCAACTATCGATAAGAAACTGTGGGTTTCGTTCATGTTGCTGGATACTCAAGCAACGAAAAGGAAAACTAAAAATTCCTGGCACAGTTTTTTTTATATGAAGTTTGCCAGGAATTTTTAGTTTCCGCGGTGCTGGATACCCGGCTTGATGAGCAAAACTTTGGGGGGAATGCTTTTATGTTTTTGTTATGAGCTGTCATCTTGCTAGGGAACCAGCAGTGTGCAAAGATTGGTAGGGGATGGTGCCAAGGGGACACTTATGCCAAATTGCTGAGGCGGCCCGAGAGATGCCCTCCATGGACACAAAGGTCGATAAGATGTCGTAGGTTGAGACGACTTCTGAGCCTGTTTGTCGTCAGATCAGAGGCAAGTCTATGGGAGTGGGCCACCAGTCGGTCATGATACATAATAATAACCAAACAAACAAACAAAACTGCTGGTGTGCATATTAATTTGGGGAGCATAATGGCAAAGCGTCCAAATCGCCTCTCAAATCGTATGCCTCTCATACCAGGGACCTCACATAGAAGATTCCAGGTTCTTGAGGGTAGTGGAGCACGCTGTACCCCATAAAGGGATCCCCCAGATCCACCACTACAAAGCTTGAGAAGACAATTGAGCTTCAATGTCATAGCTGCAACCGTAGCTACTGCCCGAGACACATAGACTGGTCAAGCGGCGGTCCAGAGACAAGCCAAGGTATTTAACCGCGGTATCCGCATATGGGAATCTTTATCCTTGGAGTCGCACTCGAGCAACTTTTGCGGGTCTCATAGCGATCGCGTTGACTTTTCGATCGATTAACGGGTATGTTCCAGCGGTTCGCCCATCGACCGAAGCCAAGGTACTGTGAATGGATTTAAAGTATGTATGTATTTGATTGGCGACCAACCGACAAGTCATACTACTTTGGAGATTATAGCATTTTAAAGTTGTGCAGATAACAACATACTGCATTAATGATTGTCATGCTCAGCCATCGGCCTATCATCCTCTAGTATAGCATAAAGTAGCACCTACTCCGCGACGCATGCTTCCCACTGAAAATATAATTTTTATTCTCTTTACATTAATTTAAATTCAAATAATTAACAGTGTTTAACAGCTGATTAATCAGAGTGACCTTGCACCTTTTAGGTGCATGGTCACCCTGCTTTAGTTATGTTCCACACACACAAGAAATAAATTGCAAATTCCTGGCAGGAATTTTCCGCAGTGCTGGATACAAGCCTTAAACCCTTAAAAACTAAGTTAAAATTGTTGTCGTTGTGTGTTGCAGGTACATAAGTACACATAAAACGCGAACCGAGGCTTCATTTGAAATACTGGGTATGAGGTGATGCTTACAGAGGTCCCTTTTATCATAATTTGTTTTTAGTGTTGTACTGTGTTATATAGCCTCTTATGATAAATGTATTGAATTACATAGAATTATGTACTTTATTATTGAAGATGTAAATGTGTACATATTAAGTTTTTCAGTTAAAGTAAGAGGATTTGATAAACATTTGCAAGCCTATGAATTGGCTTACCAAATAAGAATCCAGAATTGAAAACAATCAATTATTTTATAAGCTATCCTTTTCATATATATCCTATGAACAATGGAAAAATGTATTTTAGATTTAAGTATATTTAAGTCTGTTTTTTTAATCTTTTATGTATATGTATCAAATGCAAACATTTTTTGCTCATAACTTGAGTATTGTTCATCCGATCTTTATCATTCCTTCAGCAAATCGATAAATAATTTTGATTACTAGATATCTCTAGAAGGTACGAACAATCTATCATCATAACTGTGGGAGATATGACGTTTCCAAATTGCGCGGGTGGGAGGGTGCGTGGCGAAAATTAAAAATAAACTTGATCTGCCTGCAAGTATAAGAAATATATACATGTCAATCCTCTATCTATCACCATCTCTGAGATCTCTTCGTTCATACGGTCTGAAAACGTAGCCAAAATGTTTCTAAAAGAAGACCGAAAGTTTGCAAAATGACACCAAATGTTTCCTTGTTGAGCACAAAATGTTATTAACACGACACTGAAACGTTGATGAAGATCGAACAACGGGTTTAAAAATTGCGGTCATGAAATGACAACCACTGTTCTCGGTTCAAAAAAAATCCGGGTTTACTCTACTTTTGTCAACGAATGGGCTTGATTTCGGCAGATTTATAACGAATTTTTTTCTGAGTGTAGTGAAAAATTACCATCGATTGTTTGATATATTTATATATCGATAGTACTATCGATGTTTTTGCAGATCTACTGGTCAAGTACCTAGGTATTTGTACATTGGTGCTTACCTACACAAGGAAAAATGCTCTGAAATTTCAATATTTATACTTTGACTTTAACATTTTCACCATTGATTCAGCGTTAAATATGGAATTCGAAAATATATAGTGTGAACACTTTAATTTAAATATGAAAACAAACAAATTTTTTTTATTTTTAACTAAATTGTTTAGCCAATTAGTTTGTTCTGAATCAAGAGCAGGAATCTCCCCCATTGGAGCCACCTCCAGTTGGGCTCTCAAAAGCACCGAATTATATTAAATTGTATTTAAAAATGTTTACTTACTCTGCGGGGATTCGAACTCGGGGTTCTTGATCTGAAACACAATTGGAACGTTCTCTCTACTGGTTACTGCTACCAGTGCTACTGGTCGCTGCTGGTTTATTACTAAAAGTCTCGAAGTGATGGACTATTTCTGAAAGCAGATTCGTGCTCAGCACACGAAAATCATCTAGAATCACCATCAACCCTTCAATATACTGGAGAAAGTCTCATTTTGTTGCCTTGTGTAATCGATGTCGATCTGAACTCCAACATGTTACCATTCAAACTCAAAAACCAGCCTCTATTATAAACACCTACTTCCACCTCATAATATTAAAATACAATTTTTGAGTATTTTCAAGCCGTTGCGGACGTTACACACTTTCTCATTAATATTTTTCAAAAAAAGTGAATTCAAGGTATTTTTTTTTCATCAGATTAAAGTGCATAAAAAACTCTGTTTATAAAGCTAGTTTGGAAAACATAATTATTAAAATTCATTCTGTAAAATTTAAAAAACCCCATTTTCCGTTGCGGACGTGTACCCAGTGTACCCATTTTTAATTCAAATTATGCAATTTACGTAAAATTGTTTTTAGCGGTCCTAGATCATTGATCAATAAAAACAAGATGTGTGCAATCAGAACTTAAATCGGACATGCGGTTCAAAATATGCAAATATGCAAAACCCGATGTCTACTAATTATAGACTCCTTCAGGGAATCTATTGGGGGAACTTGGTCAACGTCCAAATCAAGAAATGGTTTTGATTCACATTACATTACATTCTTAATTTTTCATTCCTTTTCTGCAAAAAATTAATGCAGACAGTTGTCATTTAAAAGTTCTCCTGTTCGAACCATATTCGCTCTATTATCGACGGTAGGAGCAGTCAGATTACAAGGAATTTCTATATGTATTTCCCTGCGAAAAAGTGTCCCGGTTCGGGTTCAGGTTCGAGGAGTTAAAAGTGTTCGGGGTTCGGTTCATGGTCCGGCTCGTCGGACCCAAAAATGCCGAACTGAACTGGTTCTAAGGTTCGGTTCCGGACCAGTTTGCAGCCTTGTTATACCCGTTACTCGTAGAGTAAAAGGGTATACTAAAGTCGTGCAAATGTATGTAACAGCCAGAAGGAATCATTTCCGACCATATAAAGTATATATATTCTTGATCAGCATCAACAGCCGATTCGATATAGCCATGTCCGTCTGTCCGTCTGTCCGTCCGTCCGTCCGTCCGTCTGTCTGTATGAACACCTAGATCTCAGAGACTAGAAGAGCTAGAGCAACCAAATTTGAAATGTAGACTCCTATTGTCTGCACGCAGATCAAGTTTATTTTCAATTTTTGCCACGCCCCCTCACGCCCCCGCAATTTGGAAAAAACGTCATATCTCCTACAGTTTTGATGATAGATGGTTCGTACTTTCTAGAGATATCTAGTACTCAAAATTATTTATCGATTTGCTGAAGGAATGATAAAGATCGGATGAACGATACTCAAGTTATGAGCAAAAAACGGTCAGTTAACGCCCACCACCCACCCCACCCATAACCTAAGCATTGCGTTCAGCAGCAATCTTAGTGAGAGAGAGAGAGAGAGAGAGAGAGAGAGAGAGAGAGAGAGAGAGACTTAGAGAGCGCACTGCGTAGTGCGTTGTGTGTTAACTGGCCGTTTGACTCGTGACCAAATTCGAGCTGCGACATTAAGGGTGCAGAGTATGTAATAGTCGGGCTTGACCGACGTTTTCAAAAGTTTTGTTGTCTGATCTGTTTATCGTGATGAATTTGGAGTCATTTATGTTGCATTTAGTAATTGACAAATGTCTATTAATATCTGGCGGATAATAAATAGCCGAGTTAAAAAATATTGCATACTTTTCGGCTGACCCACCTCAGGAATACAGGAAGGCTAATAAACATTTGTTTCCATGAGTAACGGGTATATCGAAGTCGGTTAGAGCCGACTTTAACTTACGCTCTCGTATTTTTATATATATTCATTATTACACAAAAAAAAATGAGTTACAAACGGCAAGTAGTAAAGTCCAATACTATACTCTACTATACTCTTCATTTTTTAGCTAAGTACTATTATTTATTGTTTTATAGAAACAGAAAAAGAACGAATTTATAATTTCTTGACCCCGCCCTTGACTGGGGATCGAACTCGGGACCACATGAACGTCACAAATTCGCATGGCATCCTACAGCACTGCGCTATCGGCCACGCATGAGGTCACATGCCTGACAGTGCCGGACCGGTTTGCAGCCTTGCTTACAAGTATGATTTTTATCTTAAATAAAAAAAAATAAACAAATTTTCAGTTTTGCTAAGCGTCAAATTTTGAAACGTCTGATTTTCCCACTTTTTTGGCCAATGAAAATACCCTTCTTTTACATGAATAAATGCAAGCAAGAGGTAGGTGTAGGTAAGCCTCTGCCAAGAACAAACAAACCACCTTAAAACCATAATGCTTTTATATTTAGAAGCTTGAATATGTATCCAATTATTCCATTAACAAACATTTGGATTTTGGGCAACTTTAAATTTCTGCCCTTGGTTTAAATCTTTTTTGGTTAGCTCATATGTAAATAACAAATGTAACTCTTTAGACAGGACATATACCACGCCATAATGCCGCCGTGGTATTGCAAAACGATGCACAAATTGAGAGGCTCGAAACGAAGACAGCTGCGGAAGAGTCGCTTTACACTCAGGTTCTCTGCGAATGCGTAAAGTTCTGCATGTATGGGGTTTAGCATGAGGCACATAATTCCAGTGTATTCTGCTTAATACAAATCCGCGTGGTTACGGAGGATAAAGAGTGAGAGAACAATGTATCCCATATTGAAGTGCACACTCCAGACGATTACATTTCATTTGTGTAAATAAAATACGTGTAAGAGTTCAATATAACATATCCTCGAAATATCATTTTAATACTTTCGAAAATATCAATTGGAAACTTGGAGTATTAAAGAGAATTTGATACTAAATAGTTTCGAATTGATGGCTAATTAGTTTCATTTTGCTGATTACTTTTTTTTGTGTGCAGCGGAATTTGCTCTCGACTTTTAAATAATTAAATTGACAATTTTACATTTTAAATAGTTTACCATCGCTTTGCTGCCTAACTAGGCCAAGACTGATACTCTACCAAAGGTACATAGAAAACATGTTATGGGACGTTTATCTATCTCTTACCATCTCTGGGATCTCTTTCCTCATTCGGACAGACGGACATGGCTATATCGATTAACTTTTGCTGAAATTTGATTTATATTTTTATGCTTGTCGTTTTTATTGATCTTTGCTTTCCCAATCAGAGTTTTGTGCGAAAACTCGAACTTTACTGTTGATACATTTTTCCTTTCCTCGATAAATAAACATGGAAGATGATGGTTATTGATAACGAATATGCGATATGATGTGGTCAAATTTCCATGGGGTGGCAGCGCTGTCACTAGACTTGCGGCAGCTCTGGCCACCTCTGGTCACACCGTTCATCGAGCACCATCCCTGCGCAGTAGCAGAACGACAACACATACGCCATCCCTGACGCGATAATTGTTAGCTTAATTCAATAAAGTTAGTTATATACATTAAACCTCGTAGCCAAAGACTTTTAGCTACGAGGATTTAATGTGTAACTAACTTTATTGAATGTAACTTAAGCTAACAATTATCGTTGAGTCTAACCGAGCGAAGCGGGAGCCACCCGCGCTAATCGAAGCCAAGCCAGAAACTGAGCGCCAGGGATGGCGCGTGTTGTCGTTCTGCTATCGCGTTAGGGATGGTGCTCGATGAATGGTGTGACCAGAGGTGGCCAGGGATGCCACAGTACTCCCCCTCCAGAGACCATGTGGGAACTAATGATCTTCTAGTTTCGAGTATAGCTGGGATGAATGTATGTCCGGGGTGAGCTTCTACAGGATCGTACAAGTCCCAATGTGGAGGAATGCATGCGTATACTTCTCGCTGTAATGATTGTGTCGTAGTTGAGTCGATGGTAACCTCGCGTTGAGGCCGTTGCTTCGAATGGGGGTCGATAAGCAAGTTCGCCCAAGCAGGGTTGAGGTTGCCTCGCGTTGAGGTCGTTGCTTCGATTGTAGGTCGATAAGCAAGTTCGGTCGATCAGGGTTGAAGTTGCAGTCAATAGTACTGAGTATTGTACCCTGGACTGTGGACTTTCGTTTGCCACGCGTTGTGGACTTTCGCTTGCCACTCGTTGTGGACTTTCACTTGCCACTCGTTGTGGACTTTCGCTTGCCACGCGTTGTGGTCTTTCGTGGTGCCTCTCGCTTAGGACTTTCGTGGTGAGATCGAGAACTTGTAGGCAGACTCAGGCTGGCATCAATTGCCAAACAAAGAGCGTCTCGAGTCGTAGCATGTTGCTAGTGGTCGGTCAGGTATGGGGATCGTTGTGCCTGAGCATCGGCGACGACGAAAGATGCGATGAAGATCCGAATTCAGCCGCGCGACGTACTTCCATAAGTATGATCGATCGTCTGGCAGGCTGCGTACAATGTTAGATCTGATAAATTAGTCGGATGCTTGACCAACGTGAGATCGGTTACTTGTAGTTGAAGAGTCGATTGGGCGCACACAAATAGCATGCGCGAGCAGCGGTGTAGGGCAGGCTGGGCGATGGACGTTTTCACACGTGGACAGCCTGACGTGGAATGCTTTGGCTGTAGCAGGATGTGGACAGGTGGACATGCAGGACCTGGGCGACAGACAGGAGGTCGGTGGACAACATGCGTGGACAGCGGTCGGTTTCATTTGCACAAAAAATTGCTGTTTGTATTTGTGTGTATTCGCTGGGAGATACTGTCTGTGTGTGTGTACTTTCCCTCTAGTTTCGGGCACTAGTTCGTAAGTAGCGAAATTACTACTTACTCAAAGACCACCAGTACTTACCCAACTAACCCCTACAAATGCTTTTCATCATTTCCTTTTTTATATGAAATTTCCGCGCACATGGGGACTAGTGACACCACACCGTTTAACGCGAACTAGCGAATAGGGTACCCATGTAAGGGGTGCTGATATGGGTACCCATGTAAAGGGTGCTGAAATGGGTAGCCATGTAAAACGTTAAAAAACACAAGCTGATTTAATGTAACAAAAATAGATTTTTTATTCACATTCAGCTTTATTTCTTAAAATATATTATTATTTATATTTTCATTTACGTTATTATATACATTCGTTACTTATATTATTGTTATATGTACTATTAATTTTACACAATCGCTTTTTCTGCAGCTCGATAGCCTTACGGAAGTGGTCTTCAGCAGGACCAATTCCATTGGACAAATTAATCGGATCTATACAATTTTAAATTCAGATATTAGATGAATTAAGTGATTTGTCTTACCTTTTTTGTATATTATTCACTTCACTTTAGTTTCACTTTGGATTCGTAGCTACGCGCAACTGCAAATGCTGTCACAAACTGAAATAAACGACAAAAGCGAAGAATGTTCCAGCAATGTACAAAAACGCGTGCAAACTAGAAGACAAAAACACGGTGCATTGCATTTGTTATGTGCTTTGCTTTTCTTTCTTTTTTCGTACACTGGTTCGGCGTTCGACTAACATAGGGTTACTCAGGAAAGTACCCATGTACTCTGGTTCACGGTGGGTTACAGAATATACAGGTCATAAATATTTTCGGATCGGTCACCGGAACTTGTTTCGAAGCGGGATTTGGATCGACGAAGATTGTTCAGTTCGCCCAGGAGGGATTTTCCTTTATTGCAGTGGAGACCCACAAGTTGCTGGTAGCGCTCTGTTCACAACCCTGGATGCCGGTCCATAAAAATTTCAATCTCCCGGTGGCGTCATTTTAAGGAGACGTCCGTTCCAACCACTCACCACTATACGAATTGTTTTAAATATTGGCCGAATGTGCCAACATACACAGAGAAAACCAAATTGGCTGCACGGCGAGCGTAGAAACGTCAAATCTAAACGAAACGTATTGCGCCCTGCTAAATCTCCACACACGACGTGTAGGTTTTCTATTCAAACGTTTAGAATTACAAATGCTAAATGCTACATGTTGAAAATTTACACGAAACGTGTGCAAATTTCAGTCACGTATGTAAATGATCAGAGCACTGAAATCGAACTTAAGAATTACACGCAAGCAAAAATTGGTGTATGTCTTCAATACAAGTACATCTTACTCAATACAAGTAACACATTAGATGGCTTGCCTCAGAGGCGCTGCGTAGCTCAGCCGTCTAAGGCGTCGTTCCAACCGTGTTTTTCAGTCCAAGGGCCAAGAGTTCAAATCACCCCAGAGCGCATATAAACAAAAATAAATAAATTAAAAATTTGAAAAAATTTTTGTTTTTGCGCAGGCATTTTCTGAAAGTTTATAGGTGGTAAGTATTTTTGAGTTTTTTTTTCAGATTTTTCGGAAATTGTTTAGAGGTTGCGCAAGTCGAATTTTAACCAAAAATCGTGTTTTCCGTACTGTTTTTGAATTTAACTTATAACTTTGTAGATAATCACGATTTTCTTAGTTTTCAAATCAGCATTTTAAAAAAAAATGTCCAAATTTTACTCTTATGAGCACAATCGATAAGTGTAGGCTATGCTTTTGCTCATTTAGGTACCAAATATTAAATTTTTTCATAAGTTTTGCATAAATTTTGTAAATAACGCTTTATAACTCTTAAAATTTCTATGAAAATCAATTTTTAGATATTTTTAAATCGGCTTTATGTCATGTCACCATATATCACTCTACATATAAAACAGTTTGTCCTGACTGACTGATTGGCAATCAACGCAGAGCGCAAACGGTAAGAGATAGAAGGCTGAAACTTGGACAGAAGTTTCCATTAGCGATGAAAGTGCGTACTAAGACGGGGTTTTGGAAAATTCCAACCGGAAAAGCGTCGGAAAAGTTTGAATCGGAAAAATTTTGTTTCTCATCCGATTGACTTGAAAATTGGTTTGTAAAGCCCCATACGGACATCCGAAGCAACGAAAAGTTTCATACAAAAATTGAGGGAAGAAGAAGCAGAAGTTACAACTTCGCCACTTGAACTTTTTGCAAGTACGGAGATCAGAATTTGAATGTCACCCTTAACAGTCAATGAAGCGCTTAACAGCACATTTGTGGAGACTATGTAAAGTGGCTGTGGGCCTTATTATGCTTTGAGCAGCTGACCGATGACCGATGACCGATGACCGATGACCAATGTTGATGGACGTTGACATACAATGCGCAGTACGTTTAAGTGGCCCATACGACACCAAGCCGAAACTTGTTACGAGCCCAATGCCGACGAAGATGACTGACCGACGGTAATGACAGAACGATGATGACCGATGGCCCACCAGATCCCCACTTGACCCCCACATGATCCCCAATTAATCTCCACTTAATCCCCACCAGATCCCCTAGATCCCCACTTGATGCTCTCCAGATTCACACCAGTTGTGATTACGATGACGATCACAATGACCGATGACCGATGACCTGAACTGAAATGAAAACAAACGAAAAAGATGCAATTGAAATTGGGAAAACATATGAAAAATGGTCTATGAGATGACCGATGACCGATGGACCTGAACTGAACTAAATACAAACCAAAAACAAATGAAAAATAATCTAAGCGATGGCCGAATGTCAGCCTACGGCGCCACGGGTTTAAATGAAAAAAAAACGAAAAAGATGCAATTGAAATTGGGGAGAAAAAACGATGACGATGACGATGACCGATGACCGATGACCGATGACGATGACCGATGACCGATGACCGATGACCGATGACCGATGACCGATGACCGATGACCGATGACCGATGACCGATGACCGATGACCGATGACCGATGACCGATGACCGATGACCGATGACCGATGACCGATGACCGATGACCGATGACCGATGACCGATGACCGATGACCGATGACCGATGACACATGCCCGATGACCGATGACCGATGACCGATAACCGATGTTGATGGACGTTGACTTACAATGAGCAGTACGTTCAAGTGGCCCATACGACACCAAGCCGAAGCGTGTTACGCGCCCAAGGCCGACGATGATGACTGACCGACGGTAATGACCGAAAGATGATGACCGATGACACACCAGATCCCCACTTGATCCCCACTTGATCCCCACCAGATCCCCTAGATCACCACTAGATGCCCTCCAGATTCACACCAGTTCTAATTACGATGACGATGACAATGACCGATGACCTGAAATGAAATGCACACAAACGAAAAAGATGCAATTGAAATTGGGAAAACATATGAAAAATAATCTATACGATGACCGATGACCTGAACTGAACTAAATACAAACGAAAAAGATGCAATTGAAGTCGGGAAGACAAATGAAAAATAATCTAAGCGATGACCGATGATGGACGTTGATATACAATGCGCAGTACGTTAAAGTTGCCCATGCCGAAGCTTGTTACTCGCGCTTGGCCGACGATGATGACCGACCGACGATATTGACCGACCGACGATGATGAACGATGACCCTACTGCGCCACGGGTGGATCTGAAAACAAACGATAAATATGCAATTGAAATTGGGAAAACAAATGAAAAATAATCTATGCGATGACCGATGACCGTTGACCGATGTTGATGGGCGTTGACATACAATGCGCAGTACGTTTAAGTGGCCCATGCGACACCAAGCCGAAGCTTGTTACGCGCCCCTGGCCGACGATGATCACCCACCGACGATGATGACTGATGACCCTACTGCGCCAAAGGTTGAACTGAAAACAAACAAAAAATATGCAAATTAAATTGGGAAAACAAATGAAAAATAATCTCTGCGATGACCGATGACCGATGTTGATGGACGTTGACATACAATGCGCAGTACGTTCAAGTGGGCCATGCGACACCAAGCCGAAGCTTCTTATGCGCCCCTGGCCGACGATGATGACCCACCGACGCTGATGACTGATGACCCTGCTGCGCCACTCATCGAACTGAAAACAAACGAAAAATATGCAATTGAATTTGGGAAAACAAATGAAAAATAATCTATGCGATGACCGATGACCGATGGCCGATGACCCATGACTGATGACCGACGACCGATGACCGATGACCGATGACCGATGACCGATGACCGATGACCCTACAGCGCCACAGGTTGAACTGAAAACAAACAAAAAATATGCAAATTAAATTGGGAAAAAATATGAAAAATAATCTATGCCGATGTCCGATGATCGATGGCCGATGACCGATGACCGATGACCCTACAGCGCCACAGGTTGAACTGAAAACAAACAAAAAATATGTAAATTAAATTGGTAAAACAAATGAAAAATAATCTATGCGATGCCCGATGACCGATGACCCTACAGCGCCACAGGTTGAACTGAAAACAAACGAAAAATATGCAATTGAAATTGGGAAAACAAATGAAAAATAATCTATGCGATGACCGATGACCGATGACCGATCACCGATGACCGATGACCGATGACCGATGACCGATAACCGATGACCGATGACAGATGACCGATGACCGATGACCGATGACCGATGACCGATGACCGATGACCGATGACCGATGACCGATGACCGATGACCGATGACCGATGACCGATGACCGATGACCGATGACCGATGACCGATGACCGATGACCGATGACCGATGACCGATGACCGATTACCGATGACCGATGACCGATGACCGATGGCGGATGACCGATGACCCATGACTGATGACCGATGACTGATGACTGATGACCGATGACCGATGACCGATGACCGATGACCGATGACCGATGACCGATGACCGATGACCGATGACCGATGACCGATGACCGATGACCGATGACCGATGACCGATGACCGATGACCGATGACCGATGACCGATGACCGATGACCGATGACCGATGACCGATGACCGATGACCGATGACCGATGACCGATGACCGATGACCGATGACCGATGACCGATGACCGATGACCGATGACCGATGACCGATGACCGATGACCGATGACCGATGACCGATGACCGATGACCGATGACCGATGACCGATGACCGATGACCGATGACCGATGACCGATGACCGATGACCGATGAACGATGACCGATGACCGCTGACCGTACAGCGCCACAGGTTGAACTGAAAACAAACAAAAATTATGCAAATTAAATTGGAAGAACAAATGAAAAATAATCTATGCGATGACCTATGACCGATGACCGATGGCGGATGACCGATGACCCATGACTGATGACCGATAACTGATGACTGATGACTGATGACTGATGACTGATGACTGATGACTGATGACTGATGACTGATGACCGCTGACCGATGACCGATGACCCATGACTGATGACCGATGACTGATGACTGATGACCGCTGACCGATGACCGATGGCGGATGACCGATGGCGGATGACCGATGACCCATGACTGATGACTGAAGACCGATGACCGATGACCGATGACCGCTGACCGTACAGCGCCACAGGTTGAACTGAAAACAAACAAAAAATATGCAAATTAAATTGGGAAAACAAATGAAAAATAATCTATGCAATGACCTATGACCGATGACCGATGGCGGATGACCGATGACTGATGACCGATGACTGATGACTGATGACCGCTGATCGATGACCGATAACCGATGACCGATGACCGATGACCGATGACCGAAGACCGATGACCGATGTCCGATGACCGATGACCGATGACCGATGACCGATGACCGATGACCGATGACCGATGACCGATGACCGATGACCGATGACCGATGACCGATGACCGATGACCGATGACCGATGACCGATGACCGATGACCGATGACCGATGACCGATGACCGATGACCGATGACCGATGACCGATGACCGATGACCGATGACCGATGACCGATGACCGATGACCGATGATCGATGATCGATGACCGATGACTGATGACTGATGACCGTTGACCGTTGACCGATGTTGATGGACGTTGAAGTACAATGCGCAGTACGTTCAAGTGGCCCATGCGACACCAAGCCGAAGCTTGTTACGCGCCCCTGGCCGACGATGATGACCCACCGACGATGATGACTGATGACCCTACTGCGCCACTCGTCGAACTGAAAACACACGAAAAATATGCAAATTAAATTGGGAAAACATATGAAAAATAATCTATGCGATGACCGATGACCGATGACCCTACAGCGCCACGGGTTGATCTGAAAACAAACGATAAATATGCAATTGAAATTGGGAAAACAAATGAAAAATAATCTATGCGATGACCGATGACCGTTGACCGATGTTGATGGGCGTTGACATACAATGCGCAGTACGTTTAAGTGGCCCATGCGACACCAAGCCGAAGCTTGTTACGCGCCCCTGGCCGACGATGATCACCCACCGACGATGATGACTGATGACCCTACTGCGCCAAAGGATGAACTGAAAACAAACAAAAAATATGCAATAGAAACTGGGAAAAAAAATTAAAAATAATCTATGCGTTGACCGATGACCGATGACCCTACAGCGCCACAGGTTGAACTGAAAACAACCAAAAAATATGCAAATTAAATTGGGAAAACAAATGAAAAATAATCTATGCGATGACCGATGACCCTACAGCGCCACAGGTCGAACTGAAAACAAACAAAAAATATGCAAATTAAATTGGGAAAACAAATGAAAAATAATCTATGCGATGACCGATGACCGATGACATTACAGCCCCACAGGTTCAACTGAAAACAAACAAAAAATATGCAAATTAAATTGGGAAAACAAATGAAAAATAATCTATGCGATGACCGATGAACGTTGACCGATGACCCTACAGCGCCACAGGTTGAACTGAAAACAAAAAAAAAATAT
This sequence comes from Lordiphosa magnipectinata, assembly GCA_037044535.1. Classification (NCBI taxonomy): domain Eukaryota; kingdom Metazoa; phylum Arthropoda; class Insecta; order Diptera; family Drosophilidae; genus Lordiphosa; species Lordiphosa magnipectinata. The sequence goes on from JBAMBO010001303.1 coordinate 32,591, forward strand.
GCAAATTAAATTGGGAAAACAAATGAAAAATAATCTATGCGATGACCGATGACTGATGACCGATGACCGAGGACCCTACAGCGCCACTGGTTGAACTGAAAACAAACGAAAAATATGTAAATTAAATTGGGAAAACATTGAAAAATAATCTATGCGATGACCGATGACCGATGACCGATGACTGATGACCGATGACCGATGACCGATGACCGATGACCGATGACCGATGACCGATGACCGACGACCGATGACCGATGACCGATGAGCGATGACCGATGACCGATGACCGATGACCGATGACCGATGACCGATGACCGATGACCGATGACCGATGACCGATGACCGATGACCGATGACCGATGACCGATGACCGATGACCCTACAGCGCCACAGGTTGAACTGAAAACAAACAAAAAATATGCAAATTAAATTGGGAAAACAAATTAAAAATAATCTATGCGATGACCGATGACCGATGACCCTACAGCGCCACAGTTTGAACTGAAAACAAACAAAAAATATGCAAATTAAATTGGCAAAACAAATGAAAAATAATCTATGCGATGACCGATGACCGATGACCCTACAGCGCCACGGGTTGATCTGAAAACAAACGATAAATATGCAATTGAAATTGGGAAAACAAATGAAAAATAATCTATGCGATGACCGATGACCGTTGACCGATGTTGATGGGCGTTGACATACAATGCGCAGTACGTTTAAGTGGCCCATGCGACACCAAGCCGAAGCTTGTTACGCGCCCCTGGCCGACGATGATCACCCACCGACGATGATGACTGATGACCCTACTGCGCCAAAGGATGAACTGAAAACAAACAAAAAATATGCAAATTAAATTGGGAAAACAAATGAAAAATAATCTCTGCGATGACCGATGACCGATGTTGATGGACGTTGACATACAATGCACAGTACGTTCAAGTGGGCCATGCGACACCAAGCCGAAGCTTCTTATGCGCCCCTGGCCGACGATGATGACCCACCGACGATGATGACTGATGACCCTGCTGCGCCACTCATCGAACTGAAAACAAACGAAAAATATGCAATTGAATTTGGGAAAACAAATGAAAAATAATCTATGCGATGACCGATGACCGATGGCCGATTACCCATGACTGATGACCGACGACCGACGACCGACGACCGATGACCGATGACCGATGACCCTACAGCGCCACAGGTTGAACTGAAAACAAACAAAAAATATGCAAATTAAATTGGGAAAAAATATGAAAAATAATCTATGCCGATGTCCGATGACCGATGGCCGATGACCGATGACCGATGACTGATGACCGTACAGCGCCACAGGTTGAACTGAAAACAAACAAAAAATATGCAAATTAAATGGGGAAAACAAATGAAAAATAATCTATGCGATGACCGATGACCGATGACCCTACAGCGCCACAGGTTGAACTGAAAACAAACAAAAAATATGTAAATTAAATTGGTAAAAAAAATGAAAAATAATCTATGCGATGACCGATGACCGATGACCCTACAGCGCCACAGGTTGAACTGAAAACAAGCGAAAAATATGCAATTGAAATTGGGAAAACATTTGAAAAATAATCTATGCGATGACCGATGACCCTACTGCGCTACGGGTTGAACTGAAAACAAACAAAAAATATGCAATAGAAACTGGGAAAAAAAATTAAAAATAATCTATGCGTTGACCGATGACCCTACAGCGCCACAGGTTGAACTGAAAACCATCAAAAAATATGCAAATTAAATTGGGAAAACAAATGAAAAATAATCTATGCGATGACCGATGACCCTACAGTGCCACAGGTCGAACAGAAAACAAACAAAAAATATGCAAATTAAATTGGGAAAACAAATGAAAAATAATCTATGCGATGACCGATGACCGATGACCCTACAGCGCCACAGGTTGAACTGAAAACAAGCGAAAAATATGCAATTGAAATTGGGAAAACATTTGAAAAATAATCTATGCGATGACCGATGACCCTACTGCGCTACGGGTTGAACTGAAAACAAACAAAAAATATGCAATAGAAACTGGGAAAAAAAATTAAAAATAATCTATGCGTTGACCGATGACCCTACAGCGCCACAGGTTGAACTGAAAACCATCAAAAAATATGCAAATTAAATTGGGAAAACAAATGAAAAATAATCTATGCGATGACCGATGACCCTACAGTGCCACAGGTCGAACAGAAAACAAACAAAAAATATGCAAATTAAATTGGGAAAACAAATGAAAAATAATCTATGCGATGACCGATGAACGTTGACCGATGACCGATGACCGATGAACCTACAGCGCCACAGGTTGAACTGAAAACAAAAAAAAAAATATGCAAATTAAATTGGGAAAACAAATGAAAAATAATCTATGCGATGACCGATGACTGATGACCGATGACCGAGGACCCTACAGCGCCACTGGTTGAACTGAAAACAATCGAAAAATATGTAAATTAAATTGGGAAAACATTGAAAAATAATCTATGCGATGACCGATGACCGAAGACCGATGACTGATGACCGATGACCGATGGCCGATGACCGATGACCGATGATCGATGACCGATGACCGATGACCGATGACCGATGACCGATGACCGATGACCGATGACCGATGACCGATGACCGATGACCGATGACCGATGACCGATGACCGATGACCGATGACCGATGACCGATGACCGATGACCGTACAGCGCCACAGGTTGAACTGAAAACAAACAAAAAATATGCAAATTAAATTGGGAAAACAAATGAAAAATAATCTATGCGATGACCGATGACCGATGACCCTACAGCGCCACAGGCTGAACTGAAAACAAACAAAATATATGCAAATTAAATTGGCAAAACAAATGAAAAATAATCTATGCGATGACCGATGACCGATGACCCTACAGCGCCACGGGTTGATCTGAAAACAAACGATAAATATGCAATTGAAATTGGGAAAACAAATGAAAAATAATCTATGCGATGACCGATGACCGTTGACCGATGTTGATGGGCGTTGACATACAATGCGCAGTACGTTCAAGTGGCCCATGCGACACCAAGCCGAAGCTTGTTACGCGCCCCTGGCCGACGATGATCACCCACCGACGATGATGACTGATGACCCTACTGCGCCAAAGGTTGAACTGAAAACAAACAAAAAATATGCAAATTAAATTGGGAAAACAACTGAAAAATAATCTCTGCGATGACCGATGACCGTTGACCGATGACCGATGTTGATGGACGTTGACATACAATGCGCAGTACGTTCAAGTGGGCCATGCGACACCAAGCCGAAGCTTCTTATGCGCCCCTGGCCGACGATGATGACCCACCGACGATGATGACTGATGACCCTGCTGCGCCACTCATCGAACTGAAAACAAACGAAAAATATGCAATTGACCGATGACCGATGGCCGATGGCCGATGACCGATGACTCTACAGCGCCAAGGGTTGAACTGAAAACAAACGAAAAATATGCAAATTAAATTGGGAAAACATATGAAAAATAATCTATGCGATGACCGATGACCGAAGACCGAAGACCGATGACCGATGACCCTACAGCGCCACAGGTTGAACTGAAAACAAACGAAAAATATGCAAATTAAATTGGGAAAACAAATGAAAAATAATCTATGCGATGACCGATGACCGTTGACCGATGACCGATGACCGATGACCCTACAGCGCTACGGGTTGAACTGATATCAAACGAAAAATATGCAATTAAAATAGCGAAAACAAATGAAAAATAATCTATGCGATGACCGATGACCGTTGACCGATGACCGATGGCCGATGGCCGATGACCGATGACCGATGACCGATGACCGATGACCGATGACCGATGACCGATGACCGATGACCGATGACCGATGACCGATGACCGATGACCGATGAACGATGACCGATGACCGATGACCGATGACCCTACAGCGCCACAGGTTGAACTGAAAACAAACAAAAAATATGCAAATTAAATTGGGAAAACAAATGAAAAATAATCTATGCGATGACCGTTGACCGAACACCGATGGCCGATGACCGATGATTGATGACCGTTGAACGATGTCCGATGTTGATGGACGTTGACATACAATGCGCAGTACGTTCAAGTGGCCCATGCGACACCAAGCCGAAGCTTGTTACGCGCCCATGACCGATGACCGATGACCGATGACCGATGACAGGTTGAACTGAAAACAAACAAAAAATATGCAAATTAAATTGGGAAAACAAATGAAAAATAATCTATGCGATGACCGATGACCGTTGACCGATGACCGATGACCGATGACCCTACAGCGCTACGGGTTGAACTGAAATCAAACGAAAAATATGTAATTAAAATAGCGAAAACAAATGAAAAATAATCTATGCGATGACCGATGGCCGTTGACCGATGACCGATGACCGATGACCGATGACCGATGACCGATGACCGATGACCGATGACCGATGACCGATGACCCTACAGCGCCACAGGTTGAACTGAAAACAAACAAAAAATATGCAAAATTGGGAAAACAAATGAAAAATAATCTATGCGATGACCGATGACCGAAGACCGATGGCCGATGACCGATGACCGATGATTGATGACCGTTGACCGATGTCCGATGTTGATGGACGTTGACATACAATGCGCAGTACGTTCAAGTGGCCCATGCGACACCAAGCCGAAGCTTGTAACGCGCCCATGACCGATGACCGATGACCCTACAGCGCTACGGGTTGAACTGAAAACAAACGAAAAATATGCAAATTAAATTGGGAAAACATATTATATGAAAAATAATCTATGCGATGACCGATGACCGATGACAGATGACAGATGACCGATGACCGATGACCGATGACCGATGACCGATGACCGATGACCGATGACCGATGACCGATGACCGATGACCGATGACCGATGACCGATGACCGATGACCGATGACCGATGACCGATGACCGATGACCGATGACCGATGACCGATGACCGATGACCGATGACCGATGACCCTACAGCGCTACGGGTTGAACTGAAATCAAACGAAAAATATGCAAATTAAATTGGGAAAACATATTATATGAAAAATAATCTATGCGATGACCGATGACCGTTGACCGATGAAGGATGACCGATGACCGATGACCGATGACCGATGACCCTACAGCGCTACGGGTTGAACTGAAATCAAACGAAAAATATGCAATTCAAATAGCGAAAACAAATGAAAAATAATCTATGCGATGACCGTTGACCGATGACCGAAGACCGATGACCGATGACCGATGACCCTACAGCGCCACAGGTTGAACTGAAAACAAACAAAAAATATGCAAATTAAATTGGGAAAACAAATGAAAAATAATCTATGCGATGACCGATGACCGTTGACCGATGACCGATGACCGACGACCCTACAGCGCTACGGGTTGAACTGAAATCAAACGAAAAATATGCAAATTAAAATAGCGAAAGCAAATGAAAAATAATCTATGCGATGACCGATGACCTATGACCGATGACCGATGGCCGATGGCCGATGACCGATGACCGATGACCGATGACCGAAGACCGATGACCGATGACCGATGACCGATGACCGATGACCGATGACCGATGACCGATGACCCTACAGCGCCACAGGTTGAACTGAAAACAAACAAAAAATATGCAAATTAAATTGGGAAAACAAATGAAAAATAATCTATGCGATGACCGATGACCGAAGACCGATGGCCGATGACCGATGACCGATGATTGATGACCGTTGACCGATGACCCTACAGCGCTACGGGTTGAACTGAAATCAAACGAAAAATATGCAATTCAAATAGCGAAAACAAATGAAAAATAATCTATGCGATGACCGTTGTCCGATGACCGAAGACCGATGACCGATGACCGATGACCGATGACCGATGACCGATGACCGATGACCGATGACCGATGACCGATGACCGATGACCGATGACCGATGACCGATGACCGATGACCGATGACCGATGACCGATGACCCTACAGCGCTACGGGTTGAACTGAAATCAAACGAAAAATATGCAAATTAAATTGGGAAAACATATTATATGAAAAATAATCTATGCGATGACCGATGACCGTTGACCGATGAAGGATGACCGATGACCGATGACCGATGACCGATGACCCTACAGCGCTACGGGTTGAACTGAAATCAAACGAAAAATATGCAATTCAAATAGCGAAAACAAATGAAAAATAATCTATGCGATGACCGTTGACCGATGACCGAAGACCGATGACCGATGACCGATGACCCTACAGCGCCACAGGTTGAACTGAAAACAAACAAAAAATATGCAAATTAAATTGGGAAAACAAATGAAAAATAATCTATGCGATGACCGATGACCGTTGACCGATGACCGATGACCGACGACCCTACAGCGCTACGGGTTGAACTGAAATCAAACGAAAAATATGCAAATTAAAATAGCGAAAGCAAATGAAAAATAATCTATGCGATGACCGATGACCTATGACCGATGACCGATGGCCGATGGCCGATGACCGATGACCGATGACCGATGACCGAAGACCGATGACCGATGACCGATGACCGATGACCGATGACCGATGACCGATGACCGATGACCGATGACCCTACAGCGCCACAGGTTGAACTGAAAACAAACAAAAAATATGCAAATTAAATTGGGAAAACAAATGAAAAATAATCTATGCGATGACCGATGACCGAAGACCGATGGCCGATGACCGATGACCGATGATTGATGACCGTTGACCGATGACCCTACAGCGCTACGGGTTGAACTGAAATCAAACGAAAAATATGCAATTCAAATAGCGAAAACAAATGAAAAATAATCTATGCGATGACCGATGACCGATGACCGAAGACCGATGACCCTACAGCGCCACAGGTTGAACTGAAAACAAACAAAAAATATGCAAATTAAATTGGGAAAACAAATGAAAAATAATCTATGCGATGACCGATGACCGTTGACCGATGACCGATGACCGACGACCCTACAGCGCTACGGGTTGAACTGAAATCAAACGAAAAATATGCAAATTAAAATAGCGAAAGCAAATGAAAAATAATCTATGCGATGACCGATGACCTATGACCGATGACCGATGGCCGATGGCCGATGACCGATGACCGATGACCGATGACCGATGACCGAAGACCGATGACCGATGACCGATGACCGATGACCGATGACCGATGACCGATGACCCTACAGCGCCACAGGTTGAACTGAAAACAAACAAAAAATATGCAAATTAAATTGGGAAAACAAATGAAAAATAATCTATGCGATGACCGATGACCGAAGACCGATGGCCGATGACCGATGACCGATGATTGATGACCGTTGACCGATGTCCGATGTTGATGGACGTTGACATACAATGCGCAGTACGTTCAAGTGGCCCATGCGACACCAAGCCGAAGCTTGTTACGCGCCCATGACCGATGACCGATGACCGATGACCCTGACCGTCACCGATGACCGATGACCGATGACCGATGACCGATGACCGATGCGATAACCGATGACCAATGACCGATGACCGATGACCGATGACCGATGACCGATGACCGATGACCGATGACCGATCGACCGATGACCGATGACCGATGACCGATGCGACACGAATGACCGATGACCGATGACCGATGACCGATGACCGATGACCGATGACCGATGACCGATGACCGATGACCGATGACCGATGACCGAAGACCGAAGACCGAAGACCGATGACCGATGACCCTACAGCGCCACAGGTTGAACTGAAAATAAACAAAAAATATGCAAATTAAATTGGGAAAACAAATGAAAAATAATCTATGCGATGACCGATGATCGAAGACCGATGACCGATGACCCTACAGCGCCACAGGTTGAACTGAAAACAAACAAAAAATATGCAAATTAAATTGGGAAAACAAATGAAAAATAATCTATGCGATGACCGATGACCGTTGACCGATGACCGATGACCCTACAGCGCTACGGGTTGAACTGAAATCAAACGAAAAATATGCAATTAAAATAGCGAAAACAAATGAAAAATAATCTATGCGATGACCGATGGCCGTTGACCGATGACCGATGGCCGATGACCGATGACCGATGACCGATGACCGATGACCGATGACCGATGACCGATGACCGTTGACCGTGACCGATGACCGACGACCGATGACCGATGACCGATGACCGATGACCGATGACCGATGACCGATGACCGATGACCGATGACCGATGACCGATGACCGATGACCGATGACCCATGACCGATGACCGATGACCGATGACCGATGACCGATGACCGATGACCGATGACCGATGACCGATGACCGATGACCCTACAGCGCCACAGGTTGAACTGAAAACAAACAAAAAATATGCAAATTAAATTGGGAAAACAAATGAAAAATAATCTATGCGATGACCGATGACCGAATGACCGATGACCGATGACCGATGACCGATGACCGATGACCCATACGAGCGCCTACGACGGTTGAACTGAAAACAAACAAAAAATATGCAAATTAAATTGGGAAAACAAATGAAAAATAATCTATGCGATGACCGATGACCGTTGACCAGATGACCGATGACCGATGACCCTACAGCGCCACAGGTTGAACTGAAAACAAACAAAAAATATGCAAATTAAATTGGGAAAACAAATGAAAAATAATCTATGCGATGACCGATGAACCTCCAGATCTTCTCCAGATCCCCTTCAAATCCCCTCCAGATCCCCTGCAAATCCCCTCCAGATTCCCTCCTGATTCCCTCCAGATCTCCTCTAAATCCCCTGCAGATTCCCACCAGATTCACTTCAGATCCCCTCCAGATCCACTCCAGATCTACTTCGATCCCCTCCAGATCACCACCAGTTCACCTCCAGATCTCTTCCAGATCTCCTCCACATCCCGTCCTGATCCCGTCCTGATCCCATCCAGATCCCCTTCATATCTCCTCCAGTTCCCCTCCAGATCCCCACAAGATCCATACCAGATCCCCACCAGATCCCATCCAGATCCTCTCCAGATCCCCACCAGATTCCCTCCAGATTCCCTCCAGATCCCCACCAGACCCCCAACAAATCCCGTAAGGATCCCCTCCAGATCCCCACTAGATGCTTACCAGATCTCCTCCAGATCCCCTCCAGATCCACTCCAGATCCACTCCAGATCCACTCCAGATCCACTCCAGATCCCCTCCAGATCCCCTCCAGATTCCCTTCAGATCCCCTCCAAATCCCCTCCAGATCCCCACCAGATCCCCTTCAGATCACTACCAGATCCTTTCAAGATCCCCTCCAGATCCTCTCCAGAGCTCCTCCAGATCTCCTCCAGATCCCTTCCAGATCCCCACCAGATCCCCACCAGATCCCCTCCAGATCCCCTCCAGATCCCTTCCAGATCCTCTCCAGATCCCATCCAGATCTCCTCCAAATCCCCACTAGATGCTTACCAGATCTCCCCCAGATCGCGTCCAGATCCCCTCCAGATCCACTCCTGATCCCCTCCTGATCCCCTCCTGATCCCCTCCAGATCCCCTCCATATCCCCCCCATATCCCCTCCAAATCCCCTCCAGATCCCCACCAGATCCCCTTCAGATCACTACCAGATCCTTTCAAGATCCCCTCCAGATCCTCTCCAGAGCTCCTCCAGATCTCCTCCAGATCCCTTCCAGATCCCCACCAGATCCCCACCAGATCCCCTCCAGATCCCTTCCAGATCTCTTCCCGATCTCCTCCAGATCACCACCAGATCACCACCAGATCTCCTGCAGATCCCCTCCAGATGCCAACCATATCCCCTCCAGATCACAGCCAGATCCCCTCCAGATCCCTTCCAGATCTCCCCCAGATCTCCTCCAGATCTCCTCCAGATCCCCTCTAGATCTCCTCCAGATCCCGTCCTGATCCCATCCAGATCTTCTCCAGATCCCTTTCAGATCCCCTCCAGATCTCCTCCAGATCACCTCCAGATCCCCTCCAGATCAACGCCAGATCATCACCAGATCCATTGCAGATCCCCTCCAGATCACCACCAGATCCTCACCAGATCACCACCAGATCCCCTCCAGATCCCCCCAGATCCCCACCAGATCCACTCCAGATCCACTTCAGATCCCCTCCAGATCCCCTCCAGATCTCCTCCTGATCTCCTCCAGATCCACTCCAGATCCCCTCCAGATCCCGCGATCCCTGCAGATCCCCTCCAGATCCCTTCCAGATCCCTCCGGATCCCCTCCAGATCGCCTCCAGACCTCCTCCAGATCTCCCTCCAGATCCCCTCCAGATCCCCTCCGGATCCCCTCCAGATCCCCTCAGATCCCCCCAGATCCACTCCAGATCCCCTACAGTTCACCTCCAGATCCCCTCCAGATCCCCTCCAGATCCCCTCCAGATCCTCCTGCGAGATCCCCTCCAGATCCCCTCCAAATCCACTGCCAAGATCCCCGCCAGATCCACTACCAGATCGCGTACCAGATCACCACCAAGATCGCCTCCAGATCCCCTCCAGATCCCCTCCAGATCACCACCAGATCTCCTGCAGATCCCCTCCAGATCTCCTCCAAATCCACTCCAGATCCCCGCCAGATCCCACTCCAGATCGCCTCCAGATCACCTCCAGATCCACCTCCAGATCCCCTCCAGATCCTTACCAGATCCCCAACAGATTGCCTCCAGATTCCATCCAGATCCACTCCAGATCCCCTCCAGATCGCCTCCAGATCACCACCAGATCCTCACCGGATCCCCACCAGATCCACTCCAGATCCACTTCAGATCCACTTCAGATCCCCTCCTGATCTCCTCCAGATCCCCTCCAGATCCCCTCCAGATCCCCTCCAGATCCCGTCCGGATCCCATCCAGATCTTCTCCAGATCCCCTCGAGATCTCCTCCCGATCTCCTCCAGATCCCCTCCAGATCCCTTCCAGATCCCTTCCAGATCCATACCAGAGCCCACCTGCACGCTTCGAGCTCTGATCGAGAACTGAGCTATCTGGAGTGCAAGACCATCTTATATATCGGCCGTTCAGTTTATCGATAGCTATCGATATCAGGTGTTAGGCGCTTTAATTGAAATAAATGTTCGTTACATGTTTGAATTTGAATTGCATGACAGTTATGCTGAGTTTACATTGGGCACAGGGCGGCACACTTCGGGGTCACAGTGGAACAGCGCAATGTGAACGCCAGATCCCCACCAGATCCACGCCAGATCCACTTCATATGCCCACCAGATCTCTTCCAGATCTCCTCCAGATCCCCTCCATATCCCCTCCAGATCCCCTCCAGATCCCGTCCTGTTCCCCTCCAGATCCCCTCCAGATCTCCTCCAGATCTCCTCCAGATCGTCTCGGGGATCTCCTCCAGATCCCCTCCAGATCCCCTCCAGATCTCCTCCAGATCCCCTCCAGATCTCCTCCAGATCTCCTCCAGATCCCTTCCAGATCCCTTCCAGATCCCTTCCAGAGCCCTTCCTGCATCGCTTCCAGAGCCCTGATCGAGATCCGAGCTGATCCGGAGTGCCATACCAGAGCCCGATCGTTGGCACGCTTCCAGCTCTGATCGAGAGCTGAGCGATATCTGGAGTGCTAGGCCGCTCTTAATTGAAATAAATCGGCCGTTACATGTTTGATCGATTTGAATTGCATGACAGCTATGCTGAGTTTACATTCGGGCACAGTGCGGCACACTTCAGGGTCACAGTGGCACAGCGCAATGTGTACGCCAGATCCCCTCGAGATCTCCTCCAGATCCCTTCCAGATCCCCTCCAGATCCCCTCCAGATCTCCTCCAGATCTCCTCTAGAACTTCTCCAGACTCCCCTCCAGATCTTCTCCAGATCCCCTCCAGATCTCCTCCAGATCTCCTCCAGATCTCCTCCAAATCTCCTCCAGATCTCCTCCAGATCCTTTTCAGATCTCCTCCAGATGTCCTTCAGATCACCTCCAGATGTCCTTCAGATCACCTCCAGATCTCCTCCAGATCTCTTCCAGATCCCATCCAGATCCCCTCCAGATCTCCTCCAGATCTCCTCCAGATCTCTTCCAGATCCCTTCCAGATCCATACCAGAGCCCACCTGCACGCTTCGAGCTCTGATCGAGAACTGAGCTATCTGGAGTGCAAGACCGTCTTATATATCGGCCGTTCAGTTTATCGATAGTTATCGATATCTGTTGTTAGGCGCTTTAATTGAAATAAATGTTCGTTACATGTTTGAATTTGAATTGCATGAGAGTTATGCTGAGTTTACATTGGGCACAGTGCGGCACACTTCAGGGCCACAGTGGCAGATCCCTTCCAGAGCTCCTCCAGATCTCCTCCAGATCCCTTCCAGATCCCTTCCAGATCCATACCAGAGCCCACCTCCACGCTTCGAGCTCTGATCGAAAACTGAGCTATCTGGAGTGCAAGACCGTCTTATATATCGGCCGTTCAGTTTATCGATAGTTCTCGATATCTGTTGTGAGGCGCTATAATTGAAATAAATGTTCGTTACATGTTTGAATTTGAATTGCATGACAGTTATGTTGAGTTTACTTTGGGCACAGTGCGGCACACTTCAGGGTCACAGTGGCACAGCGCAATGTGAACGCCAGATCCCCACGAGATCCACTCCAGATCCACTTCGGATCCCCTCTAGATCTCTTCCAGATCTTCCCCAGATCACGTCCAGATCCCCACCAGATCCCCTCCAGATCTCCTCCAGATCCCCTCCAGATCTCCTCCAGATCTCCTCCAGATCCCTTCCAGTTCCCCTTCAGATCCCCTCCAGATCTCCTCCAGATCTCCTCCAGATGTCTTGGGGATCTCCTCCAGATCTCCTCCAGATCCCTTCCAGATCTCCTCCAGATCCCCTCCAGATCTCCTCCAGATCTCCTCCAGATCCCTTCCAGATCCCTTCCAGATCCCTTTCAGATCCCTTCCAGATCCCTTCCAGATCCCTTCCAGATCCCTTCCAGATCCATACCAGAGCCCACGTGCACGCTTCCAGCTCTGATCGAGAACTGAGCTATCTGGAGTGCAAGACCGTCTTATATATCGGCCGTTCAGTTTATCGATATGAATTGCATGACAGTTATGTTGAGTTTACTTTGGGCACAGTGCGGCACACTTCAGAGTCACAGTGGCACAGAGCAATGTGAACGCCAGATCCCAACGAGATCCACTCCAGATCCACTTCGGATCCACTCCAGATCTCTTCCAGATCTCCTCCAGATCCCATCCAGATTTTCTCCAGAACTTATCCAGATCCCCTCCAGATCCCCTCCAGATCCCCTCCAGATCTCCTCCCAGATCTCCTCCAGATCTCCTCCAGATCTCCTTCAGATCCCTTCCAGATCCCTTCCAGATCCATACCAGAGCCCACCTGCACGCTTCGAGCTCTGATCGAGAACTGAGCTATCTGGAGTGCAAGACCGTCTTATATATCGGCCGTTCAGTTTATCGATATGAATTGCACGACAGTTATGTTGAGTTTACATTGGGCACAG
>JBAMBO010001305.1:0-17602 GCA_037044535.1 Lordiphosa magnipectinata
AATAATTTTTTTTTTATCGTATTTTTATACTCTGTACCGAAGGTACATAGAGTATATTAAGTTTGTGCAAAAGTATGTAACAGGGACAAGGAATCGTTTCCGACTCTATAAAGTATATATATTCTTGATCAGCACCAACAGCCGATTCGATATAGCCATGTCCGTCTGTCCGTCTGTCTGTCTGTCCGTCCGTCCGTCCGTCCGTATGAACGAAGAGATCTCAGAGATGGTAAGAGATAGAGGTTTGACATATATGGGGCATATATTTCTTATATTTGCAGGCAGATCAAGTTTATTTTCAATTTTTGCCACGCCCCCTCCCGCCGCCACAATTTGGAAAAAACGTCATATCTCCTACAGTTTTGAAGATAAATCGTTCGTACCTTCTAGAGATACCTTGTAAACAAAATTATTTATCGATTTGCTGAAGGAATGATAAAGATCAGATGAACGATACTCAAGCTATGAGCAAAAAACGGCCAGTAAACACCCCCCACCCCCTCCACCTATCACCACAGCATTCTATTGAACGGCAATCTTAGTGAGAGAGAGAGAGACAGAAAGTGAAACTTAGAGATGAGCGCGTATAACTCTTGAGCAAATGCGAGCTGCAACGTTAAGGGTACAGAGTATGTTACAGTCGGGCTTGACCGACTTTCTTTCTTGTTTTTTATTTATTTATTTATTTTGTCCCTATTTATATAATCTATTTACTTATTAATTTTGTTGTCCATATTTATTTAAATTTTTTATATTATTTATATATTTATATTCAGTTTTTTTTATATTTCTGTGCATTTTGTTGTTTTCCTGCATGTAGGTTTTGATTTTCTGCATTTTTTTTAATAGTGTCCCTTTAATTTGTCCTTCGGTGGAAGGAAGCCCTCCCATTAAAGAGCTCTTTAGGTAGGGGGTTGTAATTTTGTTTATTCATTTAAATATATTTTTTTTGGAGTTGTTCTATTGGACATAAAAAAACTGCCAGCTTGCAGGTTGGCAACAACAACGCCGCAAACCAAAAATTTAATATAAAAATAAAAAAATAAAAAAAATCAGAAATTTAAAAATATAAAGGGAAAGAAAAAAAAATATGTTTAGTGTTAAGAAGAATTGTTAATAAATTATTAAGTGAATGGAAAGAAAAGAAATGTGGTAGAAGGTTTCAGTATGGGAGGGAAGAAGTGGAACTGATCATGGCAAAGTAAGGCTTGCTCGTCGGATAGTTTGGGGCAGCACAAAAAAAGAAACGTATATGTCCTGCTGCAAGGAATGGGAGGGATGCGCAAAAAGGAGGCTCAATCCATCTGGAGTCCGTCAACTAATGTCTTGTCCAGTTTTTTTTGTTGCTTGTGGTTTTTCATTGTATTAGTCAGCTAAGTACATTTTTGTTCGTTTAATAGTTCTTGTTTGTTTAGTCAGTCAGGATATTTTTATTTGAATTCAAATTCAAATTCATAAGATCCAATTGTGCAGTATTTAGTGTTGTGTAATGTCTAACAGCCGCATGGATATGTTCTGTTAGATATTTATTGTTACGTGTGGTGGGCAGGGTTAGTGGACTCATACCCTGAGGACTGGAGCTAGCTGGCTCGCCCACACCAAAACACACGCAGGGCCCAGCTTGGGTCATAACAAAGTACAAGTTTTAAGCTTTTTCCATCGACATCCAAGCCACCTTGGATTATCTCAGACGAAAACTTATTTAGAAACTCATCACAATCTTTTGGCTTACTTTTATCTAAAAACACACCGACTAGAAATATGGAAACACCTTTTAAATTATTTATTCTAACTAAAATTGGCCACAGTTGGGCCTTAGAACTGTTAAATAACTGTAGTCCGTCAACATTGATGTCGATACTAACTTCATTTGGAAGCTGTATGTCATCGAATAATTTTTTAAGTTGATTTTTTAGCCCAACATGAAGATATGAGCCACCATCAATGTCTTCAATGTTATGCTTTAACCTATCCTGAAATTTATAACGAGAAGGCCAAGCAACCTCGTCTGTGCCGAAGTTTTTATACCCTTGCAAATGCTGTTATTGAAATGTCAGAGTTTAAGAACGCTTACATAAAAATCAAAAATTTTTCTAACTAAAGCCCATTTTCCGACAGATAAACATCTGATATTGACCAAATATCGCCGAGTTTAAGAACGATAAAATTTAAAACAAAAAAGTTATTCTCACTAAGACTCATTTTCCGACCGATCGGTCCTATGACAGCCGTTAGATATAGTCATCCGACTTCGACCAAATTTTGCGAATATATTTGAAAGCATACAGAATTAGTAATCAGTGAGTTTAAAGACGCTAACATTAAAGACAAAAAAAATTTCTTACTAAGAACTATTTTCGACCGATCGGTCCTATGGCAACCATAAGATATAGTCACCCGATGTCGATCAACCTTTTCAAATTAGTTTGAAAGCGTGTAATATTAAGAATCACCGGCCTTAAGAACGATTTATAGCCTATTTCCACTGGCTTCATTTCTTATCATTTTCATTTCTAAAAATGATGCTGTTTCCATTGACAAATCGTCATCATTTTGATATTCGCAATGCCACGTTGACAAAAACAGCTGAATGGTTTGATTTAAACAACAGGCGCCACTTTCAAACTCACGGGGACTTTTTGGAATATTTACCCAAAAAAAAGACATACCCGGCAGGAAAGCAATTACACTGAACGAACATATTGTTCTCGCCCTGAACTATCAGCAGAAAGCTAAATACACAACTTTTTTTTTATTAATTTATATTTTAAACAAAACTGCGCCTACTTTTTGAATTTAAATCAACAGTTTATTGGTGATGACACTTTCTATTTCCATCGAGTAACGAGTAGTGCCAGAGAGTAGCGAGTACTGTTTAAAAAAATACCAAATTCCTTCGTGGCGAATGCCATCATTTTTGAGAAATGAAAGAAATGAAGGGCAAAATGCAACAACAATTTGTATGGAAGAAATGATATCATTTTCTTCATTTCTTGTCATTTCAAGAAATGAAGATTCATTTCTTTGGTGGAAATAGGCTATTACTTGAAAACAAAAAAGTTATTTTCCCTAAGACCCATTTTCCGACCGATCGGTCCGATGGCAGCTATAAGATATAGTCATCCGATTTTGACCAAAGTTTGCATATCTGTTTGAAAGCATATAATATTATTAATGGACGAGTTTAGGGACACTTACATTGAAAACAAAAAAGTTTTACTCTTAAGACTCATTTTCCGACCGATGGTTTCTTTGAAAGCTATAAGATATAGTCATCCGATCTTGACCAAAATTTGCAAATCTGTCTGAAAGCCTATAATATTAATAATGGCCGAGTAAGAACGCCAACATTGAAAACAAAAAAGTTTTTCTCACTAAGACCCATTTTTTGACCGATGGTTCCTATGGCAGCTATAAGGTCGGAAATTAATAATTCTACACAGAAAAAAAAATGCCGGGAATTTTTTAAGCCTAAAAAGTGTGATTTGATCCCGACAGTAGGATTAAATTTTTAAGTACGAGTGGGCATGTATCATTCCGAAAAGGATTGTTTTATGTACGATTCGTACTTAACAACCAATTGAAAGAGTAAGAGAGCGTAAAAAAAGGGGAACTAAAGCATATTTCCTCTCTTTGCTTCTCTCGTCGTTGTTCGATCTCCTTTTTGCATGCAGCATTGACCGCTTTTCGGCTTGCCTGCATTCTTTGTGTGACGCTTGCTCGAAGCAGTTGATCAAATAAAAAAGTGAAGTGAAAACAGTGAGAAAACTAGAAAAAGTGCAAAAAACAATTAAAATGGCCGATGAACCATTAAGACTATGGTGCGAAAGTTCAACATGCAGCATGTTGTGGAGAATTTGGCAAGTGAGTGTAAAATGAATTGTGTAAAGTGTTGCAATTGCTGCTGTATGTATGTATGTATGTGTATTCGAAATGCGCGCTTTATTGAAATTTTTCGCTGGTGACTGTGCGTGCATTTACATACAGTATGTCAAAAAAATGTATGTACTTATACACTTTTAATGAGCACGCTTGTTGTAGGTTTCAATTGTACTAGCCTGCTCAGTCTGAGCGAGGTTCCTTTTATTTAGAATTTCTCATCCCTTATCTTCTAACTTAACTAAGGCAGTATTTGTAAGATAGCTGCGTGTGTATAAATATAGAAATGCATTCGTGGAAGGACTACACATTGCCTTTCACGATGCATGTTAAGTGCACCGGATGCCCTTTTCAAGTGGTTCCCTTGGTTGATCCTTTTCAAGTGCTGTGTCTGCTGGGCTGATCCTCGTCACTGCGGCTTTTAATTTTTAATACTATTACATAAGGTGACATGTTTATGACACACATGGCGACATAGGCTATATATTTAAAAATGAGATTAACACTACGTGTGGGCCGAGTTGTTTTTGGGGATTTTTAAAAAAAAAAAATTTTTTTTTACACGTTACCCATATGTATTGGGTATTGATTTGAACCACTTGATAATTTGGCACGGGTTCTCACGGTCGCCATGTAATTAAATAATATATCTTTCGTTAGATTCAGTCTTAGTTTTTAACTTTTATTGAATAAATAAACATAAATTGTTTAGGTCAACGAACGCACACAGGCGTCGAGACATAGCAGCAAGGCAGATTGAATTGAACTGCCTTAAATATGTTTTTAGGTTTTTTGAGTTTGAGCGAGCAGCGCACAGATGCATTTGTGTGTGTGTGTGAGTATGCAAAGCGACGACGCGCAGAGCGTGTATGTGTGGCTGCTGGTGCGGGAGGTTGTGGGTTCAATCCAGCCTCGGACCATCTAACAGAAAAGTTTTTTCTTTCTTTAAGGCCTGTTCTGAGAAGCGCGGAAAATTTAGCTCGCTAAATTGCACATAATAAATTTAGCATCCACATAAATTATTAGTGAGCCCATATATAAGCCAAAGAGACCAAATACAGAAAACGGCCACACTGGGGATCAGCTGTTTTGTTTTGTTTACAAACAAATTAAGAGATTGAGCATTGTCAACAATAATTTAACAACTATGCGGAACAGGAAAAGTGACATGTTGATGGCGGTAGCGGCATATATTGTGCTGAAAAAGAGACGGGAAGCGAGAGAAAAAAAGAGGCGCCAGCTCCGTACATGTTGGGTGAACCCATATTTACGTGATAGAGGCAACAAAGGGCGATTTGTCAACGATGTAAGTTTTGAATTAACTATACATTTATAAGTATGATCATTACAAAATCTCGTAAATATTTTTTAGTTTCTCAATATGACGCACAACCCGACGGTGTTCTATCAGAACTTCCACATGGACGAGAAGTGCTTCGAGTACCTGTTCGAATTGGTGGAGCCGCACTTGGTGCCGAAGAGGAACACACGTCCAGATGCGATACCGCTCAAAGCCAAGTTGGCTATGGTTCTTGAGTAAGTGTACACATACATACATACAAAAAAATATATCTACATTTTTTTAATTAGGTTTTTGGCGACTGGAGACATTCAAAGCCATGTAAGCTCGATCTATCGCATCAGCAAGCAAC
This sequence comes from Lordiphosa magnipectinata, assembly GCA_037044535.1. NCBI lineage: Eukaryota > Metazoa > Arthropoda > Insecta > Diptera > Drosophilidae > Lordiphosa > Lordiphosa magnipectinata. The sequence continues at coordinate 5,532 of JBAMBO010001305.1, forward strand.
ATGTGGGCCTGACGATTGGCTTAGTATGCGATGCAATTTACACTGTGCTGCAGGATGAGTTTCGGATATGGAAGACGGACACTATGTTGAGGTGGGCCAACGACTTTATGACGGAGTGGAACTTTCCAAACACCATTGGCGCAATTGATGGAAAGCACATAGCTTTAGTGAAACCACCCAACAGTGGCAGCGCCTTCTATAACTATAAAGTAAGTCACTTGCTCCAAATCAAATAAAATATTTTAATAACCTGTTTCTTTAAAATGTAGGGTTTCTGCTCCATCGTTCTCATGGCTATTTGTGACGCGTCGTACCGATTCACATACATAGATGTTGGAGCGTACGGTAGTGAAGGTGATATGAACGCCTTCTCCCACTGTTCGCTTGGACAAGCTATATTGTCGGGCAGTCTGGAGTTTCCGGAGGACAGCATGGTGAACGGAGTGAGCACCCCCTACTTCATTGTTGGGGACGATGCATTCCCGTTACACAAGCGTATTATGAAGCCTTTTGGAGCTCGAAATCTGACTGCGCCCGAACGCGTCTTCAATTACCGCCTGAGCCAAACTCGCCGATGCATAGAGAATGCTTTTGGGCTTCTAAGTGCCAAATGGTTGGCTGTACAGAGGACTTTGCGGTGTCGACCAGACAGAGCACAAAAAATTGTTGCTGCATGCTGTGCATTGCACAATTTATTGTTGCGCATTGGTCCGAAAGAGTACGGCTCCATGAGCGATGTTAACATTGATGGTCCCACAGATAGTGCCCCAGAAATCTACCGAGGTCGCGTACAAGACTATCCAAAATATGTTAGAAATAATATAAAAGATTTTGTAAACTCAACAGCCGGGTCTGTGCCTTGGCAGTACGATTCAGCTGGTGTTCAGATTCAATAAAACCTAATTAAATATATAAATAGTTATTTTCAATGTTCTTTTTATTTATATGCTTCATGCTTTTTTGCTTAATTTATTTATTATTATTAGTTATGATTATTTTGCTCATGCTCCTTAACCGCTTCATACAACAAAGTGGTCATCTTAAACTCCGTATCCGTGGCAACGTTAGGTGGCAACCTGGTCAGCAATTCATTCCAAAATGGAAATATTGCTCTCTCGGCTTTTGGACCATCTTCAAAATATTTTGCAATTATGCCCAATAACTGGCGATCACATTGGTCTTCCTGCTGAGGCTTCTTTGACTGCTTCTGTGAATGTAATACATATATAAAATTCTGTTTTACATAAATGCAATAAACAGGTGCGTGGGAACTAACATATGTGTATGCAGCAGGTGTGCTCGGCTCTGAGTCATTCTCAAATAAGAAGGAGCTGCTTTCATCGGGACAAAAGCCCATTGCCCCTTCATCTGGCGAATTGAGTGGGGTGGAGATCAGCGTACTGGAGCTTGTTCCAGGGCTGCATAATGCGCTATCCGAAAATCTGGAGAAAGTTGTGCTAAAAATACAAAAAATTTATATGCAATCTGAAAAGCAATACGACTCAATACGACTCACCGTCTCTCCGAGGACATATCTGGGAGGAACGCCATGTATTGGGCAAATTCCCAGTCGACAGTGTCGCATACTTGTGGCTGTGTCTGCTGGAGGCCACCTGCACTTCCACTTTTTGCCCGCTTGCTACGATGATACCTCAGGCTGTCTCTGAGGGAATGCCAAGCGCTTTTGCAGTCATTCGCTGAAAGGCATTTATTAATTAATGAAATGCGATAAGACTAACATTATATTAACTAACCTTCTTTCTTAACTTCCGCGCCAAAACTTTCCCAGGAACTTTTCAAAGATATTTGGTCGAAATGTTTCTTATCAGTGATATCCCACAGACAAGGCCGCAACTCAATTGCCTTCACAAGCGCAATTTTTTCCTCGCGATTGAAACTCTCCGTCCGTTTCCTTTTGCGTTCAGGTTTCCTACCCTCCATAGCCGATTTTGACGTCAAAAAAATGAGCTGCTTATATTTCCGCCAAGGCATCAGCTGTTCATTCAATCCACTCACGACCCACACCGCTATCGATACGTCAACTATTGATAGGCCAATTGTCTATTTATTTAGCGCGTCTCAGAATACAGAAACGAAATTCCGCAGCGGAAAGTTTCCGCCACCGTTTTTTTTATATGGAGTGCGTCATAAAAATTTATTTTCCGCGCATCTCAGAACAGGCCTTTAGAAAAAAGCTTTGACACAACCGATCACCTTCACCAGCTACTGGCGCCAGCTGTGAAGTAACTAGCCATGAAAAAGCAAAAAAAGCTGTGGTTAATCCAAACGGCATTACCTTCCACTGAAACAATCCTAGCCCTGGTACTGTGAATGCTGTGTATTGTCTACTCTGCTTATCCATTGGAATGTGCCAGTAACCAGATTTTAAATTAAGCGTGCTGATATACTTCGCTTCCCTTAATTGGTTTAGGATGAAGTCCATTCTGGGTACTGGGTATGCATCTTTCTGTTTTTTTTTATTCAATGGCCTGTAGTCAATACACATTTGCCAGTCGGCATTTTTTTTCCTCACGAGTACTACCGGTGCGCTTTAGGGAATATGTGATGGTTCAATTAGATCCTATTCCAACAACTCATCCACTTGTTTATTTTAATTGGCATGCTGTGCTGGGTTTCTCGGGTAATACCGCTGTTTCACGGGCCGTTCGTCTTTTAAATAGATTCTGTGGGTTGTAATGTTGCTTGTGTCTTTTAAATCCTTAACTTTTCCGACTTGTTCTTGTATGAACCGCTCAATTTCTTCGTCTGTTAACTCGCTCGGTGTTTGTTGATTTTCTGCTTGTTGCACCTCCTGAGTCGGCCGTGTGCTTTGTCCGTGTGTTTTCCCTGTGAACTCTACACGTGTTTTCCAACACTTTAGGGTGGCTTGTGTTGTCTCCAAAAAGTCCACTCCTAGTAGTAGATCCTCCACGGTATCTGGCATCACTAAGAACGAATGTTGGCTTTTCTTTTCTCCAAACTCGATTTCGACTTCAAAGTCGTACTTGGTACGTCAGGTACTCCCGTCGACCAGTCTTATGATCGTTTCTTCCTCCGTTTTTATTCCCTGTTGAATTCGCTGTAAAAGTGTTTCCCGATGATGCTTCTGGTTGCTCATGTGTCGATCACGGCCCTTACTTGCTGTTTCTGAGTTTTGTGGTTTCTTGCTTCCTGGGCCCTGGCGCTTCCTTCCTTTTGTCCAGGGCCCTGCTCGTTACCCGCATTCTGTCGGCAGCACTCTATCGTTCTAGCGCCAATTTTGTTGCACACCCAGCAAAATTTTTTATAGGGATTTGCACAAGTCCGTGTTATATGCCCTCCGTACTCTCCACATCGGAAGCACTGACGACTGTTTCTATTATTAGTACACAGTTAGTCGCTAGTTTTCTTGCGTCGGGCTATACCTCATTTTGGCGGCCAGTGATTTTTCTGGGATTTTTGAAAGTCCTTCTTGCCTTTCCAGGGTTTCGAATTCCTCTGCCATTTTTATAAACTCCGCTTGAGTCTTGAATTCCCTTCGCTTGACGTATAATTTTAATGGAAGTCTACAGCTTTTGTATGCCAGCTCCAATTTTTGCTCCTCTGTGTATCCCATAAATCGTGTCATTTTCCGTAATTCCATCACGTAACTTCTTACGCCTTCGGTCTCCAACTGCCGACGCGGAGTTATTTGTGCTGCTTTCTGTTCGTAATAGTTTAGTGGCAGAAAGTTCTCCTCCAGCTGTTCCCTTAGCATGTTCCAACTCTTTATTGGCGCTGGTTTTGTGTGCAACCAATCCAGCGCCCCTCCTTCCATCACTCTCTTTCTTTCTTTCTTTCTTTATTGGCTAATCATCCTAACGCTACAAGTACATTTTACTTATAATTTAAAGCGCTAGTCACAAGAGTTATTAAATTCAGAAATGAAACATTTATGATCCTACTTAAGTATTATCTTATATCTAAACATTTAATACATATCTGAGTTTTACATATATTTAACATTGATAATAATAAAAATATTTTACTTATTTATTTACTTTAATTTTGATGGTTTGTGGTTCGTAGGAGCGATTCTAATTTAATCCTAAACTGCGTGGCGTTTCTTATAGTCTTAATTTCGTTCGGTAGTCGGTTCCAACAGCGAACAGCATAGATAAAGAAATGCTTTTCTGATAATGCAAGCCTAACTTTATTAAAAATGGGAAAAGGGGATCATGAAGTTGTGCAAATGTTTGTAACAGCCAGAAGGAAGCTGTTCCGACCCTATAAAGCATATATATTCTTGAATAGCATCAACAGCCGAGTCGATATAGCCATGTCCGTCTGTCTGTATGAACGCGTCGATCTCAGAGACTATAAGAGATAGAGACACATTGCATGCACATAGGTGTATACCGTACCCAGTTCAAGTTTGTTTCAGATTTGGAAAATTCTTGAAATATTTTGTAGTCGGGAAACTCGACTACAGCGTTCTTACTTGTTATACCCTTGCAAAGGGTATTATAATTTTGCCCAGAAGTTTGCAACGCATAGAAATATTCATTTCCGACCCCATAAACTATATATATTCTTGATCAGGGCGACGAGCTGAGTCGATTGGGCTTTGTCCGTCCGTCTGTCTGGCCGTCTGTCTGTCTGTCCGTCTGTCTGCCCGTCTGTCTGTCCGTCTGTTTCTACGCAAACTAGTCTCTCAGTTTTAAAGCTATCGAGCTGAAATTTTGCGCAGAGTCTTCTTTTTACTGCACGCTACTAATATGTCGGAACCGACCGGATCGGATGACTATATCTTATAGCTGTCATAGGAACCATCGGTCGGAAAATGGGCCTTAGTAAGAAAAACTTTTTTGTTTTCACTGCTAGCGTCCTCAAGCTCGGCTATTATTAATATTATATGCTTTCAAACAGATTTGCAAATTTTGGTCAAAATCGGATGACTATATCTTATAGCTGCCTTAGGACCGATCGGTCGGAAAATGGGTCTTTGTGAAAAAAAACTTTTTTGTTTTTAATAAAATCGTTCTCAAGGTCGTAAATTATTAATATTAAACGCTTTCAAACTAATTTGAAAAAGTTGATCAACATCGGATGACTATATCTTATGGTTGCCATAGGACCGATCGGTCGAAAATGAGTCTTAGTGAGGAAAACTTTTATGTTTTCAATTTTATCGTTCTTAAACTTGGCGATTGATAATTTGATATGTTTTCGAAAAGATTCGCGAATATGGTCGAAATCGGTTGACTATATCTAAAGGCTGCCATAGGACCGATCGGTCGGAAAATGAGTCTTAGTGAGAATAGCTTTTTTGTTTTAAATTTTATCGTTCTTAAACTCGGCGATTTTTTATTTTGAAATGTTTTCAAAAAGATTCGCGAAATTTGGTCGAAATCAGATGTTTATGTGTCGGAAAATGGGCTTTAGTTAGAAAAATTTTTGATTAATATGTAAGCGTTCTTAAACTGAGACATTTCAAAAACAGCATTTGCAAGGGTATAAAAACTTCGGCACAGACGAAGTTAGCTTGGCCTTCTCGTTTACATATAATATTGTTCGTTCTTCTTGACATTCTGAAATTAAGTTTCTGGTACAGGAATGAAGGTTCATGAGTCCAAACTATTTTATGTAAAAGAACTAGACTTCTTAGGTCCATCCACGACTGCAGGTGTAAATTAAATATCTTTAAAGAAACATCGGATATTTTGTCAGTTCGTTTTCGATTATATATATAACGTGCTATATTATTAAATGCTACCTGAAGCTTCCTTTGGCTTTCTGAATCACAATTTTTAAAAACTTTAACTCCATAAAAAAGAACAGAGGTAAGCAAAGTCTTGGCTATCAGCAACCGAATTTTAACTGGCAGAAAGTTCATTATCAGATATTGGTTTCTGAGGATTACATACATCTTGCCTGTGGCTCTGATTATATGGTCTTTCCATGTAAGAGATGAATTTAATGGAAAACCCAAATTGCTGGCTCGCTCGATATGCTTTATTGAAGTGTTATTAATTGTGAGCCGTGGCAAGTTGTCAGTCCTAACACTTTTGTTGCTGATAACCAAGCATTTTGACTTGCATGGGTTTACTCCTAGTCCATTTCTTTCAGCCCAATCACTTATTTTATCTTATTCACTATTGCACACTTGGACACATTTATTAATCTTACACAAGGGTCTACTAACATATAACTGAACATCGTCCGCATACATATGAACATTACATTTTGACAATACGCTTGGCAGGTCATTAACATATAAGGTTGTCAAAAAAGTCTTGCGGTATTTTTATTAAATTTTCAATTGTTCATAAAATTGGTTATAATAATGCGATTTAAGTCAAATATGCGCCGTTTTGTTCGATGACGAGTTCCCAACGAGATGCCAACTTCATAATGCCCCTCTTATAGAAGCTCGCTTCCCTATTGGCAAAAAACTCGGAGAGCCAATTTTCACAGGACTCTCTTGTGGCCAACTTCCGACTACCAAGCTCGTTCGCCATGGACAGAAATAGGTGGTAATCACTTGGTGCGAGATCCGGACTATACGGTGGATGTAAAAGAACCTCCCATCCGAGCTCCCGGAGCTTCTGGCGCGTCACCAAAGATGTGTGTGGCCTGGCGTTGTCCTGATGGAAGACAATTCGGCCTCTGTTGATCAAAGATGGCCTCTTCTGCATGAGTGCTGCATTCAAGCGGTCCAGTTGTTGGCAGTACAGGTCCGAATTGAGCGTTTGGCCATAGGGGAGCAGCTCATAGTGGATGATTCCCTGCCAATCCCACCAAACACACAGAAGAACCTTCCTGGCCGTCAATCCAGGCTTGGCCACCGTCTGGGCAGCTTCACCGCTTTTCGACCACGACCGTTTGCGCTTCACGTTGTCGTAAGTGACCCACATTTCATCGCCAGTCACCATCCGCTTCAAAAACGGGTCGATTTTGTTGCGATTCAGAAGCGATTCGCATGCATCCATACATCGAGCTTCTTTTTGAATCCAAGCTTCTTCAAATGGTTTATAACGGTTTGATGACTCATGCCCAGCTCTTGGCCGATGCTACGGCTGCTACTATGCCGGTCTCTTTCGATCAATTCAGCGATTTTATCGCAATTTTCGACGACAGGCCTTCCGGACCGTGGCGCATCTTCGATCACCTCTGCACCAGAACGAAAACGTTGAAACCATCGTTGTGCGGTGGAAATGGAAACTGTATCGGGTCCATAAACTGCACAAATTTTATTGGCAGCATGAGATGCATTTTTGCCTTTATCGTAGTAGTACTGTAAAATATGCCGTATTTTCTCTTTATTTTGCTCCATGTTTGCGACGCTATAACTCACGAACGACTAAAAACAAACAACAATAAATCAAACACATGTTAGCGCGTGAAAAGAGCTTTCCAAAAAGCTCTAGCGTGAACCGATGCGACGAATACAACTAGAACTACGCGCTTGCAAAGACAAGCTTGCGGAAATACCGCAAGACTTTTTTGACAACGGATCCCTGCGGGACACCGCGTTTTATAGCCAAGAATGATGAAGATTCTTTAAGGCTGACTACCGATTGTCGCCGATCCGCCAGATATGACTGTATAATTTTTACAGCTGTGTTTGAGAACATATTCAATTGTTTGTCGAAGTATAAAGACGCTACCATGGAGAAGAAAAAAGTTTTTCTCACTAGAACTACTATTCGACCGATAGTTCTTATGGCAGCTAGAGTCCATAGTCATCCGATTTTGATCATACTTGGCAAAATTGTGTGGTAGCATATAATATTGATCAGTAACAAATTTGGGAGCGATAGCATTTTTCAGACATATTTTTTGTATGGCAGCTTTACTATATAGTTGACCGATTTTCATAAAACTTGGTGGAATTATGTAAAATCATAGAAAACTTATAAATACGAGGACAGGGGACGTATGCTTTGAAGACAAAGTTTTTCTCACTAAAACTAGTTTTTTGACCGATCGTTCCCATGGCAGCTAAATGCTATAGTCATCCGATCTGGCCTGTTCCGACTAATGTGCAGCGTATTTGTACCAAAAGGCTTCGTGCAAAGTTTGTTTAAGATAGCTTTAAAACAGATGGAGGAGATAGCATAGAAACAGACGGACAGACGGACGGACTGACGGACATGGCTATATCAACTCAGCTCGTCATGCTGATCAAGAATATATATACTTTATGAGGTCGGAGATGCTTCCTTCTATGCGTAACAAACATCTGGACAATTTTCATTTACCCTCTACAAGGGTATACAAATCAAATTGCCAACCTAAAGCAGCTTTAACCCTTATCATATTTCTCTAAAGAGTCGGTTGTCAAAATTCTCTAAAGCGAAACTCTTTAGAGAAGCTATGATAAGCTATTGTAAAATTGGCTTTAATATGGCTCACAGAAGACGGCCATAGGCCGAGCATCTCTCAATCTCTTGGCGTGTGTGCTTAAAATTTTTCGCACAAGAGAAAGGGACCTATAGTTAAACGCCGAATCCGAACGTCCAAGTTTGAGAAACTTTTTCATGGCTAGTTACTTCAGAGCTGGCGCCCATAGCTGATGTAAAGAAATAAACTTTTTTAATTGGATGGTCCGAGGCGAGATAAAAAACACACCTCCCACACACACTACTAGTGCGATACACCCGGCATTTACGCTTTTAATAACAGAGAATCTTGAACTAGATGTTCAGAGCTAGTTGAGAAAAGAAGTTAAGCTTGTTTGTGTGATAATGGATTACTATCAAATAAACGCTATAACATTAATGGATGCGGTTTTGGCTGACTACGGAATGGATGATCTGGGACCAAAAAGAAGACGATTTTGTAAAAAGCGTTCTAGTATAGTCGAAATCGGCTGTTGCGTAGCTGTGAAGTCACAGACATGGAGCAGCTTCTCTTACGTAAGCTCCAGTACGAACCCTTCAGAAATTTTAATCACATGAACAAATCAACTTTTCACAAGTTTCTTGAGTTTGTAAGCCGCGAAATTCAAAATGTGGATACATTCTTCAGAGAAGCCATTCCCGCACAAACGCGGTAAACAGATAAAGTTTTGCCTTCTTGTGACACTCCGATTTCTTGCTACGGCAGACTATTGCGTCCCTATCTGTTGCATTCAGAATTTTTCAACTGACAATTTCGAAAATTGGGCCAGAAGTTATTAATGCAATTACCGACTTAACATCAATTTATTTATATAAATCAAATCAATCAATCAAAATCTTCTAAAATTAAGTTTTATTATCTAGATCAGGAATGGCAAACCATTCGCTTCCATATAAAACTTTACACTGAAGGTATCTGTTGAAGTTAGATCGGTAAAAACGTTACAAATCTTGAATAGCAATAAGTTTGAATTTGAATGTCGATAATAAGTTGAATTTAAATAGCGATGTTCGATAACCTTTTTAAGCACGGGCACACTGGAATTGTCAGGCGTCAGTGTACCGAAAAATGTGAGAAAGAGCACACGTTGGATAAAAACCAAAATTAAAACTCGGTCTATGTAACAATATAGTTGAAATAAATTAAACAAATTAAAAAAAAAACATCCATTTGGCTAGTTTCTTATTTGATCAGATTTCTTCTTTACAACTATGCGCCTGTGGTATACTTTACACTGATGGCATCCAATTGAATCACAGGTACCCAGAACGTGGCTTGCTGTATTCTGAACAAAACGACTTGACTTAAGTAAACACGGAAAAATAAAAAATAAATTACGCAAAAATTTCGACGAAATGTGAAACTTTCCTTTTTGCTTCGGTACGCTAGGTTTGTGCTATTAAGATTTCCCAAAATTCTACTCTTTAACAATTTATTTATCTATAGATGGAAAAACACATTGCATTTCGAGCTAAAAGGAATTATACCTTGTATTCATTGTATCACGGTACAAAAAAAGAGTGTCACTTGGGAATTTCCAGAATTGAGAGAAAGAAAAAAGACATCAAAACTGAAGAAGTAAACCAACGAGTAAACTAAAGAAGTGAACTGAATTTAAATAGATAAAAGAATTTTAGATGACCAAAGGCTTTCCATAAATTTTGGGAAACAATGTGGCGCTCAAAATTTTTTGCGTTTAAGGCAACAAAATTTTTGATAACTATTTTTTCTCTCACAAAACACCACGCCTCTTGTAAAAATATAAAAAAAATATTTAGAAGGTGAAAAAGCAACAAATTTTTTGTAAAATTTTTCGAACTGAAATCCGAATACCAAAATTGCATACCACAAAGGCTGGTACGTCTATGTAACAATATAATTAAAATAAATTAAACAAATTAAAAAAAAACATCCATTTGGCTAGTTTCTTATTTGATCAGATTTATTCATTACTATAACATATATATATATACTGATGGTATACTTAACACTGATGGCATCCAATTGAATCACAGGTACCCAGAACGTGGCTTGCTGTATTCTCAACAAAACGACTTGACTTAAGTAAAGATGGAAAAATAAAAAATATATTACGCAAAAATTTTCTACGAAATGTGAAACTTTCCTTTTTGCTTCGGTACGCTAGAAATTAAATAAATTAAAGAAAAAATTAAAAAAAGATTCAAGACTAGACAACCCAAACGATAGCGTCGGGGTGTAGTCGATGACTAAAAATTGTTATTTGATGTGGACTTCAGGTAGAATTGAAGCAAAGTCGAGGCCTACTTTGGTGGAAGAATATTTTTTGCAAGATGCATTAATTTTCTTTGCTTCCTTCCGCTGGTGGCCTATTAGATGCCGTATTCATTGGCATGGCAAAATGCTGTGGGCAACAACTTTTCCTTCTTCACTTCAGTCGCAGCTTTCATATTCAAATATGCGGTTTGGTACTCTTCAATTTACAACATATCGTTCAACGGCAACATAAATCTCACACACACTAACACACACTCAGTCACTCAGTGCTTGCATTTCTTACAAACAATTGTCTCTTTCCTTTGGCCTCGCTCAATGCAAACACACACAGCACAGGGGGCTTCCCCTGGCTCCTTCATCAGCGGTTTGGCTTTTGTGAATTGGTGTACAAGCGTTTTATGCAGGGCTGCAATCCGGTTTTGGAACGAACCGGTTCGAACCCGGAATTCCGGTTTTTTTTTACAGTGAACCAAACTCTGAACCGAACCACGGGGACGAAAATAGTTGAACCCGAACCCGTTCCGAACCCAAGCATTTGGTTCGGTTAAAAAAAAAAAAATTGTTGACATTAAATTTATTTGGGTACGCTTGTATGTACGCCACAACAGAGTCGACAATTAGAAATATAACAATACTGAAAGTCGGTCAAACCCGACTATGAAATACATACTTTGCTCTTACTTCCGGTCAAACATATTAATTTGTGATATACAATTCAATGAATAGCTATGTATGTACAGCGTACAGTGTGCGGTGTGTTGAACGTTTTATTTTTCATCTTATACATATGCGCCCGTTTCAATCTAAGCCAGGGGTGCCCAGAATGAGCTTACAAGTGCGTGAAAGTCAATACAAATGCACAAAATACAACTCAAGCAAGAAGAACTACAAGAAATAGATAGAGAAAACCGATTTTTGCTTGTTTGTGTGAGTGTGTGTGTGGTCATTGCTGTCTCAGCAACATTGCTGTTGCTTTTTAATTTGCCAGAGACATAGGAGAGAGAAAAGAGTCACATATGATGTTGTTGTTGCAGGTCTGCACGTATATGAAACTGTTTTTGTTTTGTATAATGCCGTGTTTGTATATGGCCGCGTTTTTCGTATGCGCGTGGGCTATTTGTTGTTTTTGTGCACAATTCCAAGCGAGTTAATTTGCGACGCAGATTATTATGAGACTGACTGGCGCCAATTGCCGAAAAAAATCTCGAAGCAAGGGTTTGCCCACCACTGATCTAAAGCGTCGAACACAAATTTTGGTGTATCGGGCGCTAAGCAAATTTGTGCATGCTTAAGCAAAAATATATACAAACACACATGCATACATTCAGAAGCGAGTGCCGCGCCAAAAATTTGCCCAAAGAAGAATTGAAAACGAAAGAAACAAATCAGAAGTGGCACAAATCAGAAGTTTGACTAAGGAGGTGCTTAGCAATGACATCAAATTTAATATA
>JBAMBO010001307.1:0-25301 GCA_037044535.1 Lordiphosa magnipectinata
TATAGATCAAAATACTCCAAATGTTTTTCCCCTACCTATATAATCCGGAAAACACATGAAAGTATAAAAAATCGTAACTCTTAAACGGTGCTTCGGATTTAATCATACTAAATACCATTTTTATCTTAAATCACGCGAACTTTTCGAAAAAAAACGAGAAGGCCAAGCTAACTTCGTCTGTGCCGAAGTTTTTATACCCTTGCAAATGCAAATGTCACAGTTTAAGAACGCTTACATAAAAATCAAAAAATATTGTAACTAAAACCCATTTTCCGACAGATAAACGTCTGAAAAAAGTTTTTCTCACTAAGACTCAATTTCCGACCGATCGGCCCTATGTCAGCCTTAAGATATAGTCATCCGATTTCGGCCCAATTTTGCGAATCTATTTGAAAGCATATAAAATAAGTCATCAGCGAGTTTAAGGACGCTAACAAAAATAAACAAAAAAATTTTTTACCAAGACTCATGTTCGACCGATCGGTCCTATGGCAACCATAAGATATAGTCAACCGATGTCGATCAAATTTTTCAAATTAGTTTGAAAGCGTTTAATATTAATAATCACCGACCTTAAGAACGATTTACTTAAAAACAAAAAAGTTTTTTTTCACTAAGACCCATTTTCCCACCGATCGGTCCTATGGCAGCTATAAGATATAGTCATCCGATTTTAAACCAAAATTTGCAAATCTGTTTGAAAGCACATAATATTAATAATAGCCGAGCTTGAGGACGCTAACAGTGAAAACAAAAAAGTTTTTCTCAGTAATATCCATTTTCCGACCGATGCTTCCTATGGCAGCTATAAGCTATAGTCATCCGATCCGGTCGGTTCCGACATATTAGCAGCGTGCAGTAAATAGAAGACTCTGTGCAAAATTTCAGCTCGATAGCTAAAAAACTGAGAGACTAGTTTGCGTAGAAACAGACGGACAGACAGACGGACAGACAGACAGACGGACGGACAAAGCTCAATCGACTCAGCTCGTCGCCCTGATCAAGAATATATATAGTTTATGGGGTCGGAAATGAATATTCTTATTCGTTGCAAACTTCTGGGCAAAATTATAATACCCTTTGCAAGGGTATAAATAAAAGACAACTGTCAGAGCAGTCAAAACTAGTTTTTTTGAAAAAAAATCTGTTTATTTTATTTTTCTTCACGAGGGCCACTCTGTATTTGATCCGAATATTTTTTTTCAGAAAGAGCATATTTTTATGTACATTTCACAATTTATTTCAAGATGGAAGACAGCTTGAGAGCGCGGAAATAATTTTTTTTTTGTATTTTCTGCTTTTTTTCTGCTTCTTAGCGTCGGAATTGAATCAGCTGTGTCTGCCTGTCAAGTAAGCGGCGCAGATTATTCGGGAAAAATGTTTGTTTTTGTATGAAAAAAATTAATTTAAATGCGCACCAGAGCGAAGTCCACTATCGATATCGATAGTAATCGTTATAAATGTCAATAGCAAATTTAAAGCGCTTAAATGGTATCGATGTTGTGATCGATGTCACGATCAAAACAGACACTAATCACAAGCAAAGAAAAACTAAGTAAAAATGGGTAGAACAAAATATAACGCTTTCTGAACTGTAAAGTAAAAGCTGGACATTATTGATGCAGTTAAAAATAAGGTAAACAAAAAGGATCTGTGTATTAAATACAAATGTGACAGGTTGACAATTGGCCGAATTAAAATAAAAGAAGTCGAGCTCAGACATGCCGCTATTACCGCGGGCTCACAGCGAAAGCATCAAAGAAAAGGGGTGTATGGTGATGTAGAGCAGGCACTACTGCAATAGTTTAAGCAGCAGCGTTCCACCAATGCGATATTGGACCGGCATGTTATTCTCGGCAAAGCCAAGGAATTCTGTCTCAAGTTCAATACCGAGTTTGAACCGGATGGCAACTGGCTGTGGCGCTGGCGTAAGCGCCATAATATAAAATTTGGCAAACTGCACGGAGAATCTGCTGAGAGCGATGCTAGAGGAGCAAATTATTATGTTCTCAACATATTGCCCTGCTCAAAGATAACGATAAGGAAAATGAATTTAACGCAGATGAAACTGGTCTTTATTATAAAGCAATGCCAAGTTGGACATTTTATCTACCGGGTGAGCAACCAAAAGGGCAAAAAAATCAAAAAACGCGTTTGACTTTGCTCTTTATTTGCAACTTATCTGGCTCCTACAAAAAGTCGTTGCTATAGGTAAATCCAAAGCTAAACGTTGTTTTATATTATATTATATCATATTATGTTAACCAAAAAGCATGGATGACCGGGGACATATCGCAAAAAATCATTGTAAAACTGGATCAAGAAATGATTAATGAAAATCGAAAGATTGTATTGTTCGTTGATAACGCTGCTTGTCATAAAGATCTGCAATCTATCAAGAATGTTAAAATTGAATTTATGCCTCCTAACACCACGGCTGTGCTACAGTCTTTAGATGAAGGAATTATTCACTCAAAGTGGAATACAGACGAATTTGGGTCAAAAAACAATTGGGTGCTTTGGAACGCTGTGAAACTACAGCCGAATTTGTGGAAAAACTTTCGCTATTGGATGCGATTTTCTATGTAGACAATGCATGGAAATCGGTCAAGGCGACAAAAATTTATAATTGTTTTAAAAAAGTAAGTACCGTTTGATGAATCTGAAGCAACAAACTTTTAATTTATGTTACTGTTTCAGGCAGTGTTTTGCGACTGTAATCAGCTTGAGAAGGATCTTGTTGAAGAACTCACTTAAATGAGACTAAACGAAGTTTTTGAATCAAACACCAACTGGAGGGTTTATGTTAAAGTGGATGAGAATCTTGATTGTTATGGGGCCATGACTGCTGACGAAATTGTTCGCTCCATATTAGAGGACAACATTCAAGAAATCGAGTGCAGCAGTGAGGATGAATCGGATGACTTACAGTTACCATCAATTAAAGATGTTTTTGCGCTATTGAAACATTGGAAATGTTGGCTAGAGAATATAAATGGGATGAAGTTTAGAAGAAAATTTGCTGGTGCTTAGTACAAAAAAATATGTTTAAAAGAAAATAACGGATTATATTAAATAAATTAATGCATTTATGTACTAGCCAAAATGGAATTAAAGTATAAAAATCAATTTAATCTGAAACTAAGCAGATTTTTTTTCTTTTAGTTTAAATGAACATTGGCGATAATTGCATCACTTTTGGAGTTAATGAAGGATGTGCATTTAAAGGTATTATACTGTATACGTAAGCGTAGTTGAAATACGCATACGCACTATGAAGAATACGTATACGTTTTTTGACAGGATACGCATGAAGCATTGACGCTTTTGAAGCTATACGTATGCGTCTACATTTTTGGCAAGTTTTGCAATTCTCTGGTGTGCGTGTCAAAAATTTTAAACAAACTTGATCTGGGCTCTGTGAAATTAGACCGCGTGAATTTAGGCCGCTGTGCATTTTGTATGGCGGTCTAATTTCATTCTGCAAAATGAATGTAGGCCATCAAATGAAATTATACCGCGCGGCCTTATTTCATTTTTCAGAATGCAATTAGATCGCCGGGTGTGGCGTACCAGTAGTATGTGTGGCTGCTAGTGCCGGAGGTTGTGGGTTCGATCCCGCCTCGGACCATCTAATAGAAAATGTTTTTTCTTATGTATATAAATAAGGATTTTTTAATGATTTTTTCTCAACAATTCAATTTTCGCTTTGAACAATGTTAGCTGAGCCATTTGTCAAACTCAGCAATAGATGGCGCCACAGATATATTCTGTGTGATATCAGATAGATTCATCCGATTTTGATCAAACCTCCCAAAATTGTGTTCAAACAGATAATATTCATAACTGGAGAGTAAAAACAGGCTACCATTGAAAACAAAAAGTTTTTCCTAATAGAACTACTTTTTCGAGCGATCGTTCCTATTGCAGCTATATGCTATACACATCCGATTTGGGTCAAACTTATCAGAATTATGTGAAAGCATATAATATTAACAAATATTAAGTTAGAGAGCGATAGCATTGAAAACAAAAATGTTTTACTTACTAAGACTTTTTTAGCCCTATCTTTTATCCGGCAGCTAAGCTATATAGTTGTCCAATGTTCATTATACTTTGTGAAATTATAAAAAAGGCATTGAAAACTAATAAATGCGAAGTTTGGGGACGTTTGCATTGAAAACAAAAAAGTTTTTATACTCTTGCAAAGGGTATATTAAAATTGTTCGTATGTTTGAAACGCATAGAAAGAAGCATCTCCGACCACATAAAGTATGTATATTCTTGATCAGCATAACGAGCTGAGTTGATATAGCCATGTCCGTCTGTTTCTATGCTATCTCCTCCGTCAGTTTAAAAGCTATCTTAACCAAACTTTGCACGAAGTCTTTTGGTACAAATACGCTGCACATTTGTCGGAACCGGCCGGATCGAACGAGTAGAGCATATAGCTGCCATAGGAACAATCGGTTGAAACAACCCGTCTGCATTATAGTCTAACTCATACACAAATTTTGAAAATTTCGCGACTTTTTGGACTTTTTGGTGGTCCCCTTCTGCCCTGAGATTTTGCGCATAGCTAAATAATTGAGCTTTCAAGATAGCAGCAGCAGCATCGCTCGCGCGCGCATATGAACAAAAATAAATAAATAAAAAGTGCGTTCTTAAAATCTGACATTTCAAAAACAGCATTTGCAAGTATATAAAAACTTCGGCACAGACGAAGTTAGCTTGGCCTTCTCGTTGAAATAAAAATCGGTAAAAAAATGGGTCTTAGTGAGAAAAACTTTTTTGTTTTCAATGTCAGCGTTCTTAAACATTTCAATATTATTGCCTTTCAGGCAGATTTGCAAATTTTGGTTAAGATCGGATGACTATATCTTATAGCTGTCATAGGAACCATCGGTCGGAAAATGGGTCTTACTGAAAAAAACTTTTTTGTTTTCAATGTAAGTGTCACTAAACTCGTATATTAATAATATTATATGCTTTCAAACAGATTTGCAAACTTTGGTCAAAATCGGATGACTATATCTTATATCTGCCTTAGGACCGATCGGTCGGAAAATGGGTCTTAGGGAAAATAACTTTTTTGTTTTCAAGTAAATCGTTCTTAAGGTCGGTGATTCTTAATATTACACGCTTTCAAACTAATTTGAAAAAGTTGATCGATATCGGGTAACTATATCTTATGGTTGCTATAGGACCAATCGGTCGAAAATAGTTTTTAGTAAGAAATTTTTTTGTTTTTAATGTTAGCGTCTTTAAACTCACTGATTACTAATTCTGTATGATTTCAAATACATTGGCAAAATTTTATCGAAATCGGATGACTATATCTAAAGGCGGAAAATGAGTCAGTGAGAATAACTTTTTTGTTTTAAATTTTATCGTTCTTAAACTCGGCGATTTTTTTATTTTGATATGTTTTACGAAAAATGGGCTTTAGTTAGAAAAATTTTTGATTTTTATGTAAGCGTTCTTAAGCTCTGACATTTCAAAAACAGCATTTGCAAGGGTATAAAAACTTCGGCACAGACGATTTTAGCTTGGCCTTTTCGTTTTTTTTTTTATACTCTGTACCGAAGGTACATTGAGTATTATATATTAAGTTTGTGCAAAAGTATGTAACAGGGAGAAGGAATCGTTTCCGACCCTATAAAGTATATATATTCTTGATCAGCATCAACAGCCGATTCGATATAGCCATTTCCGTCTGTCCGTCTGTCTGTCTGTCCGTCTGTCTGTCTGTCTGTCTGTCCGTCTGTCCGTCCGTATGAACGAAGAGATCTCAGAGATGGTAAGAGATAGAGGTTTGACATGTATGGGACATATATTTCTTATACTTGCAGGCAGATCAAGTTTATTTTCAATTTTTGCCACGCCCCCTCCCGCTCCCGTAATTTGGAAAAAACGTCATATCTCCTACAGTTTTGAAGATAGATCGTTCGTACCTTCTAGAGATACCTTGAAAACAAATTATTTATCGATTTGCTGAAGGAATGATAAAGATCGGATGAGCGATACTCAAGTTATGAGCAAAAAAGGCCAGTAAACACCCACCACCCCCCCACCCATCACCACAGCATTCTATTGAACGGCAATCTTAGTGAGAGAGAGAGAGAGAGAGAGAGTGAAACTTAGAGATGAGCGCGTATAACTCGTGAGCAAATGCGAGCTGCGACGTTAAGGGTACAGAGTATGTTACAGTCGGGATTGACCGACTTTCTTTCTTGTTTTTTTTTTGTGTAAGTGAAAATGTATGATTTCTACACGTTTTGACCGGAATTTTTAACCCATAACGATTGTGTAGCTTTTCTGCACGTTGCGTTTAGATATTGAAGTCCTACACGTTTCGTATAGCTTTTCAACACGACGCGTGTAGCTTTCTCATTTCAACACGTGGCTTGCAGTTTTTCTGCACGGCGCATTTAGATATTGAAATACTACACGTTTCGTGTACCTTTTTAACAAGTCGCGTTTAGCTTTCTCATTTCAACACGTGGCGTGCTGAAAAGCTTCACAAACTTTATGGGCTGTTGCCTATTTTTTTCTCTGTGTATAGGTTTTGGCTTTTTCCCCTCTTCTCGATCTCCATTTTATCAAAGTTTTTGCTAACTCTAATACCGTCTCTGACTATAATTGGCTGTGAATAGGGGCATAGCTGGCCGGACGGCCAAATAAAACTCCCCCACCGTGTCGGAGTCGTTATTATTAGTTTATTTTGAGTTTTTATTAGATTTTCTTGGATAGGCTGGCTTCCTTAACTCATCAAATTTTTTTTTGTAAAGTACATATATATATTTTATTTTTTAAAAGCCTTTTTTTTGTCGACTAAATAAATAAATAAATAAAATAAAATAAATAATCCCTTTTATATACGTGTCTTCAATTGGCGTCTATCCACGCATCATAATTACCTTAGGTCCTTGGAAAGTTTTGCAATTTTAGCGATTTTCCTGACCATTTGATGTCCTCCTATTTACCCGTCTCTATGATAACACTGACACATTTTTGAACTCAAAAAAGTTGATAGCGTCGAGACCAAAAAATTCTGAAAGGGTGTGATGGTAGTATAAAACTCCCGTCTTGGTTTGGTCTGATTAGTTGCCGTTTTCATTTTATTGCACTTTGAACTTTTCAGCTTCAGAGTAAGACTAACGATTCCATATCCCGTAAACTGTTTTGAATTTTGCCTTTAAGTTTTTAACAAAGTTGTTGCTCTTGGCTTGGCCTACAAAACATTTCCTTGTAGCAAATCAAAATCTTCATACTTCATATCTTCTACTCAAAATTACAAAAGTTGCCCAAAAATGACAAGTTTTGATCACTTTTCTACAGTTTTTCATCTTCTTCATCTTGAAACCCGTTTCAAATTTGGACAAGTAATTCAGCACAAAGTTGTAGCTTAGACCAAAATAAACAAACCGTAAGAACGAACCAACTTCATTTAGTTACTCTTCATATAGTTATAGGCCCACAAGCACTTACAACTGTCATAAAAACTCGAACATTTTCGGAAAAAAAGTAAAAAAAAATTTTTTTTAATTACAGTTTTTAAGTTATGTTTCCTTACTATTTTCTTAATTTAATACAAAACAATCGAAATTTTTGACTGTGTCAGCCAATTGGTACCAAAAATTGCCATTTTTCGAGTTTTGGTTCCAATTCTACATGCTTAAGGGCCCGTAACTATACGAAGGACCAATCGAATAAATTTGATATGTTCCAAACGTTTGTCTATTTAAGTCCGAACTACGTTTTTGTCCTGCAATGCTTAGTCAAATTCGTTGCAACTTTCAAGACAAAGTTGAAAAACAGTACAAAATGAGGGAAAAACATGATGATTTTAATACATTTTTGTAATTTTGAGTATAAAGATGTGACTTTTTTGATTTGCTATTTCGAAATGTTTTGTAAGCCAAGCCAAGAGCAACAACTTCCTCTAAGACGTCAAACCGAAATTCCAAATAGTTTTCGAGATATAGAGTTGCGAATCCCAATCAGAAGCTGAAAACTTTAAAAAGCAATAAAAAGAAAACGGCAGCTAACCAGACCAAACCCAGTTAAGATTTTTGTACTACCATCATACTCTTTCAGAATTTTTTGGTCTCGACCCTATCAACTTTTTAGTGTTGCACAGTGTAATCAAAACTCAAATGAGAATTTTTGAAATTTCGCGATTTTTCGGACCATTTGTTCCACACCTCCTTTTTTTAGCCGTATACTCTTGCCGTCTATGAAATCCTTATAATAATCTTAGCGTCTTTATTAATCTAAACTCAAATGAGAAGTTTGGAAATTTCGCGATTTTTTAACATGAATATTTTGTGGTCGGGTATGGCTCAGCGGTTAGTGTGCCTGCCTGCTGTGCGGGAGGCGTGGGTTCAATCCCGCCTCGGACCATCTAATAAAAAGTTTTTTTCTTTCTTTAGAAAATAGCTTTTACACATCCGGTCACCTTCACCAGCTATTGGCGCCAGCTGTGAAGTTACTAGCCATGAAAAAACGAAATTCTCAAACTTTG
The DNA here is from genome assembly GCA_037044535.1 of Lordiphosa magnipectinata. Classification (NCBI taxonomy): domain Eukaryota; kingdom Metazoa; phylum Arthropoda; class Insecta; order Diptera; family Drosophilidae; genus Lordiphosa; species Lordiphosa magnipectinata. The sequence continues at coordinate 8,528 of JBAMBO010001307.1, forward strand.
CCGTTCGGATTCGGCGTTAAACTGTAGGTCCCTTTCTCTTGTACGAACAATTATTAGCACACACGCCAAGAGATTGAGAGAGGCTTTGCCTGTCCCTTTGGGGCTGTAAAGCCAATTTTACATTTACATTATATTAAATAATTACACAATTTTTCCGTTTTTTTGATGACCATTTAAAAAAAAGTTATACAGCCTATGTTCAATTCCAGGTTATCAAATATCTGGGTGCCAAGTTTCATCCGAATCCATTCAGCCATTTGTGCGTAAAACCGCTTTCTTAAATACTCTAATAATAATTTGGAAAATTTCGCGGTTTTTTGACCAATTAAATAAAAATTTTATAGCCTATGTTCATCTGCAGGCTATCAACTATTTGTGTGATTGAGTAACAAATGGGCAAACATACAAACACTCAATCTTTCACATTTATAATATTAGTAAGATGAAGCTATAAATAAATAAAAATATGCCCTAAGGAAAAATTTGTAACGCAGTCAGTTTCAAATCTATTTGATTGAAACTTAGCGATTGTAAAATACGACTTTACAGCCCCAAAGGGCCAAGCAGAGCTTCTCTCAATCAGTTGCTCTCTAAGCAATTGTGCTTAATATTTATCAAGCTTTTTAAAAATGTCACTTCCACGAAGATCGGACGTCTATAGCTGCTATAGAAATGCTGAATTTGATTGTGGTATAAATTAGCTATGGTTACCCTAATCCACGATAAAATTCAATTCATCATAGCATTCCTATGGCAGCTATATGATATATGGGTGGGTATGGGGGGGTATATATATGGGTTTCAAAAACCCTTTTTTTAATTGTTTCGTTTTTGACGATTTTTGAAATTGATTAAAAAATCAACGAAAAATTGTTGTGCCAAACCAAACCACCGCCTAAAAGCTTAGCACACAATTAATCATACGACACGTTCACCAAATATAAATTTTTACAACGAAGTTCATTAGTTCATTTCAATTGCTGTCATCTTTTGAAATTCATAAAAGCAACTACATTTGTGGAAATATGGCAGTAGAGACTGCTGTTCTTTTGGTCACCTTATTGAGCCCAATATTTGATAAAAAGCGTTCCTTAATGCTCGGCTGTTGATGCTGATCAAGAATAAGAGATAATTAAAGGATTGGCTTGTTGGTATCGCATACATAAAAAAATACAGTAAAATAACATAGTGCTCTCCTTTTGGTTTTGGAATTCGAAATAATTTTTAATTTAAATCAACGCCGACTGTTCATAAATGAAACATTTATCTGATAATAGGCAACACTTCGTATGAGCTATATTGGCAAGTATTGCCAGAAAACACATGGACAGTGGACGCAAACTGAACGCGTTTTTGGTTGACTTCCGCGCAGCGCTTAATTCCATTGATATAAGAGCACTGTTTTACAAGCTAAGTAGTTTGGGCATCTCAAAGAAATTTATTAACACTCTTCAGAGCATGTACAGCGCTAGCAAAGCAGCAGTATGGGATGGCGATATGCTATCGGAATGGTTTGCAACAGAATCCGGGGTCAAGGGGTGTTAAGTCCTGTCCTCTTTTCGCTATACATCAATGACATTCTTGAGTACCTCCCGGAAGGGATTTTTGTAACTGGGCACGAGGTGAAAGCTCTTTTGAACGCTGTGGTTTTTGCAAAATCACTTGCAAAAATGCAAAAAATGGTAAATGCACTTCAAGAATAATGCAAAACGTGGAGTCTTAAAGTAAACATAGAAAAGTCCAAGATCATAATTTTTGAAAGGCACTGGAGGAGACTAGCCTCGAATGAAAAGTGGCACTTAGGAGTAACTGAGCTGGAAGTAGCCAAAACGTATAAGTATCTGGGTATTTGGATATATTATATCATAATGCTCAGTTTAAATTTCATTTGTAAGATAAGATTAAAGATGCGAAAATGGCTATCAACTGTACATGGAGGTCCCTACTAAGCAAGGAAGACTTACCAATCAGCACAAAATATCAACTCTTTCCGGCAGCAGTTATATCCATAATATGCTACGGCGCTCAAGTATGGGGTATCATGGAATATGACGAGGTCTAGAGTCTGCTGCGATACTTTGTCAAAAAACTGTTCCGCGTGCCAAGCGTCACGCCAATCAGGATGCTCTACCTCAAAACTGGGCTGTCCAGTTTTCAGTATGCCAGAACATAGGCTTCCGAACATATGGCCCGGGCCCTACCATGCGAGCGTCAGCAATTTTTTCTTCATTTGGCAAACCTAGCCAGCACGCACAGAGTGGAGCTTTCCTTAGAAGATCATTCTAGCTGTGGATCCTGGGCGGAGCAAACGCTTTTTAAAACGAATGCAGTTTACAGGCAGACATACATTGAGGAATCACAAAGAAGTGACGAACGGCTCATTTATAAAGACTTGCACTATGACCTTGGAGTAAGGAACTATTTCAGAGACACATTCACCGTGGATCAAATTCACTCCATCTTAAATGCGCGGACAGTTCTCTAAAAAAACTAAGCAGAATAATAGACGATGGAGTCAGAAATTCTCTTGGAGCATTCCTAATCACGCGAATTAAAAACGTGTATTTGAATCTGGAATCAGCACAATTCACGACACTGAAACCAAAGGACTGCATATCTCGTGAAAACACTACCAAACTATCAAGATTTACCAATAGCCAATATTGCTAAGAAATACAAGCCCCTTCGTCCAGCAAAGCAAAAATCCGCAATAGACCAAATAATTAACCTAAATAAAAATCTTAGTATTAATATTACACAAAAAAAAACAAACTGCAGAAAACCAACCGCCATAGGCGATTAAAATGAGTACCACGAACACCTCGCTCAGAAAATTAAACAAACCTCAAATTATATATAATTATAATTATATTATACGCGATAAACGCTGTTATACGCTTTAAAAGCGTTATACACGTTATACGCTGTTTTACGCTCATCTTTAAGTTTCTCTCTCTCACTAAGATTGCCCTTGCTTCCGCAAATCGATAATTAAAGAGACTGACGGACGGACAGTCGGAAATGGCTATATCGATTCGGCTGTTGATGCTGATCAAGAATATATATACTTTATAGGGTCGGAGATGATTCCTTCTGGCTGTTACATACTTTTGGACAAACTTAATATACTAGATGTACCTTTGGTACAGAGTATAAATAGGACTTTTCCTAGATTACGCCAAGGGTTTCTCAGCGGAAATTGACGCAATATTGGAAGCTCTCTCCATCCTTAAAAACCAACTAGGCAATTTATTATCTGTTCGGACTTATTATCAGCATTAGAAGCCATTAAAAATATTTATAATACTACATACAACCCAGAAAATATTAGGAAACAGTTAATGAAATTCTACCCGAAATTTAAATTTCTACCCTGTAGTACCGCTGCACCGGTGCTGGTTCTAGCGAATTCGCTAACACTCGTTAGCGACAGCCACCAGCCTAACCACCAGCAATGTTATTTGCCTAACGAATTTTGTATGGGAATGTCCGCAAAACGTACCGGTCGGTCCGACGCTGCATTACCAGTCGTCAGTGTAGTGATGGATAACCCTGAATAACGACCTGATGCATCACTGAGCGTACGTCGCTTCGCTAACGACAGGTGATGCATCACCACATTACCGACTGGTGATGCATCATCGGACCGCCCATCACTACACTAACGACTGGTAATTCAGCGTCGTACCGCCCGGTACGTTTTGCGGACATTCCCATACAAAATTCGTTAGGCAAATAACATGGCTCAAGTCGACTCCCACCTCCTCGTTGGTGACCACTGTAAACAGAACGCTTTGCATCCGCAAAGCTTCTGGCTAACGTAAGCGGCGAGCCCTCCCTACATGGTACAATATATAGGGTTGGTGCGTCGGGTTTGGTACCCACCGCCGTCAAAAAAACTCCACCAATGAAAACTGCGACAACAATGCCTCGGATACGGACCCCCTCTGACGACGACCCACGCAAACGTTTTAAGGACCACGATTTGAGGATATGCACCTGGAATGTTCGCACCCTCAACAGAGAAGGTGCTGATATCCAGTTGGTGAATGTCCTTGAGAAATACTCATCGGACGTTACCGCACTTCAGGAAATGCGATGGATTGGACAGGGGAGCATGGTAAAAAGAACATCAACAACCAATGCACCCTGGGAGATCTACTACAGCGAACATGCTTCCAAGCATGCGTTTGGATGCGGCTTTGCAGTCAGTGCAAGACTTCGTCGCTCTGTCATCAGTTTCACACCAGTCGACATGCGACTAGCCGCACTCAGACTTAAGGCTAAATATTTTAATATTAGTCTTATCTGTGCACACGCCCCAACGGAAGACAAGGGCGCTTCGATAAAAGACGAATTCTATGAGCGCCTGGAACAATTATATGAGCGCTGCCCCGATCACGACATAAAGATCGTGCTTGGCGACTTTAACGCTAAAATTGGGAGAGAAGCAGTTTTTGGCTCGACGGTCGGCCGATTTAGCCTTCATGAAACAACCTCCGGTAACGGAGAGAGGCTAATAGATTTTGCCGCGGGCAGGAACATGGTCATAAGTAGTACCAGGTTTAAACATCGCGACATCCATAAGGCGACCTGGAAGTCCCCTGATCAACTAACGCGAAATCAGATTGATCATGTTGTGATCGACGGAAGGCACTCATCGAGTGTTCTAGACGTGCGTGCGATTCGAGGTGCCAACATAGACTCGGATCACCACGTTGTTGCAGCCAAAGTGCTCACGCGGCTCAGTGTGGCACATGCCGCACGTACTAGTACACGTCGAAAGCTAAATGTCGATAAGCTGCAATCACAACGGACCTCTGAAGCCTACAAAGCTAAACTCACCCAACTGCTCAGGGAAAACTCACCATTCCCTTCTGGTGTAAGCGAACAGTGGAATCATATATCACACTCCATGAGTACGGCTGCCAAGGAGATACTCGGATACGCCGAGCACCCTCGAAAGCAGACTTGGTATGATGAGGAGTGCCGCGACGCTACTGCAGAGAAAGACGCTGCCTACAGGAGAACTCTGCAGTCGGGAGCAACGCGGGCTGTTAAAGAGCAATACCGGAAGAAAAGGAGAGAGGAGAAGCGCCTTTTCAGAAGGAAAAAGAATGAGCGAGAAAGGCGCATGCGTGAGGAAGTCGAGATGCTATTCGGCATGGGTGAGACTCGAAAATTCTATCGAAAGATTAGACGACTTACCGAAGGTTTCAAACCCGGAGTCACACAATGCAAGGACGAAAATGGAAATCTGGTCAGAGATCCGCAAGTGGCGCTAGACAAATGGAGAAGCTATTTCGCCAACCTGCTGGGAGGCGACAACGAACACATTACCGCCTCTGGAGAAAAAGCGACGTCACCAATCGACAACATAGAGATAGACCCACCGGACCATCACGAAGTCTGTGTAGCCATAAAAAGGCTTAAGAACAACAAATCAGCAGGTGCAGATGACCTGCCAGCTGAACTGTTTAAGGCTGGAGGCGAGGAGTTGGTAAGGTGCATGCACCAACTCATCAGCAGAATATGGTCCGACGAGAGCATGCCCGAAGATTGGAGTCTAAGTGTAATTTGCCCACTTTTTAAAAAAGGAGACCCTGCAGTTTGCGCCAACTACCGTGGGATCAGTCTCCTTCCCATCGCATATAAGATTCTGTCGTGCATTATTTGTGAACGTCTAAAGCCGCTTATTAGCACACTGATCGGACCTTATCAGTGTGGCTTCAGACCTGGTAAATCCACCACAGACCAGATATCCACATTACGACAAACCCTGGAGAAGACCTATGAGAGAAATATCAAAACCAACCATCTTTTTGTTGATTATAAATCAGCCTTTGACACACCGATAAGGTCAAGGTTCTTTGAAGCCTTGTCCACCTTTCGTATACCAGCAAAGTACGTTAGACTTTGCATGATGACGTTGAGAAGCACTTGAAGCTCCGTCAAAATAGGAAAGAACCTCTCCGAACCATTTGATACCAAGAGAGGTTTTAGGCAGGGTGACACCCTATCGTGTGACTTCTTTAATCTACTGATGGAGTATATACTGCGCCAGTGCCCAAATGCCAACAGATCGGGCTCATTTCTTTATAAAGATCTAATGCTACTCGCATACGCCGATGATATTGACATTATCGGCAAAAACGATCGGGCGGTAAGCAGGGCGTTTTCAGAGATTGAGAAGCAGTCTAAACGGATAAGCTTAGTGATAAGCTTAGTGATAAGCGAGGACAAGACGAAGTACCTAGTATCCATGGACCAGAGGTCTACGCGTCTTGAACAATTTGTTACTATGGGGGAGTACAACTTTGAGGTTGTAGAGGATTTTTTCTACCTCGGGACGATGATTACCGGCGACAACAACATCAGCCTGGAGATCCGAAGAAGAATTACTCTTGGAAAGTCCTGCAATACGGCGCAGAAGCATGGACAATGACAGCAGCGGATGAGGAGGCGATTGGCGTTTTCGAGCGAAAAATCCTTCGGAGGATATATGGACCTTTAAAAGTTGGTGATGGATACCGCATTCGAATGATTCACGAACTGTATGAGCTCTATAAGGACATCAGTCTAGTCAAGCGCATAAAGCAACAGCGGCTGCGCTGGTTAGGATATGTAATCCGGATGGATGAAGATGCTCCAGTAAAAAAGACGTACAAAGCGAAGGCGGCTGACTTTGGAGAACAAGGCAGGAGGGGTCGCCCACCACTAAGATGGGATGATCAAGTGCGGAAACACATTTCCAACCTTGGTGTGAACAACTGGTGCCAGCTCGCACAATGCAGAAGCGAGTGGAGGGCATTCATTGCAGAGGCCAAGACCATCAAGCGGTTGTGATGCAACATCGGGCCAATAAAGAAGAAGAAATAACATGGCTGGTGGTTAGGCTGGTGGCTAGTGGCTACGAGTGTTAGCGGATTCGTTAGAACCAGCACCGGTGCAGCGGTACTACAGGGTATGGATTGCAGGCCATAAGGGTATCCCTGGAAACGAGTTTGCGGACGATGCAGCAAAAAATGAAAAACTTTTTCAAACCCACAGACTTACATGCTTCCATAAACAATAACCCTCTAAGCTTCCTAACCGACCCTACTCCACAACATTTACCTTCAATTATTTCCTTTCTTAAATTAAGTAATATATATCATGTTATCTAAGATCTGTTTTCCTTCATTCACAAATGTAATTACAATATATTGAAAATAATGTTATACCAAAAATGTAAAAAACTTTACTTGAATTAACCTAACTATTATTTATTAATTTACGAATGATATCATACATACATATATATAGCCGAAGGTCACAGCAGCCAGTGCTATTCAAGTAGTTTAGCCATAGTTTGCAAAAAAAATAAAGTAACAAAAATAAAAGCTATGGTTTAATTTTTAAATACAAATTGAAATATAATAATAATTTTTAATTTTATTATTTTAATACTGCGACGAAAGGAATTTTCTGTCGCACAGAGTACGAGGCTTTATGAGCGCCGGAATTGTATCAGCTCTTTCAGTCTGTCAAGTAAGCGCCTGTGCCTGTCAAGATAGCGGCGCCATTACGACGGTCAGGAATGGAAATTTTAGTAACATCTTCATCGGCCATATCTCTTTCCTCGTACGCCGCCATGGATCCAATTAATGATGAATATTTATCAGGCAAATTGTAGTTATGGCAAAACAACTTATGCCGACGTATATGTACAATATATGTACAATTGATTTAAATAAAAAAATTTATATATATATAATTACCTGACTGTCAAAATTGCACTCAACGTCTCCACTTGCAGCCGATTTCTAGTTTTGGTTTTAACCAAATTAGCTTGGCTAAATACCTTCTCTACTTACGCATTCGACCATGGTAACGAAACGAAGAGTCAGGGCAAAAGCTACCAGGTCTGAAAAGGGGCTGTTACCTGCGCTGTCTCGATATTTGTTTACCGGACCAAAAACTCAAAGTATTTTCAACATTTTCCCATTTTAATTGGTGGACGGTAGCGTATTGTGAAGATATTTTGCTTCTTTTGTCGCTGCTTTTTTCAAACAGCTCCAAAATCGGCAGAATTGTGTCCTTTTTTGATCGAAGAGCACGATCCACCGAAAATGCGTCAATTGTTTTTAAAATTGCATAATTGTCCGGCAACCTAAAATATAAAAAATTATTTGTAGTGCAAAAATAGTATATAATATTAAATAGCTTACCTCTTCCTTAGCTGATTGACTAACTCAATCACAAAATCCTTACAGTAATGTCGAATGATTTTCTCTGCAAGAACATCAACTTGAATGTCGGATGGGATTATTTTTAATTTGAGACAGTTAATGCCCAGAATCAAATCACCCAGTAATTTAGTAGGCTCGGCGTCCTTGCTTTGAAAGTTTTTATTGATTCTTTGCATGTCCGCAAGAATCGGTTTCAAAAACAGTAAATATAAATAGTTAAGGTCATTGTATAAGCCGCTCAATATATTTGCTTTGTGACACTTTTCCGTCAATGCTGCAGATTGCAAATGCAAGTTCAGCTCAATCCACTGCGTCGTAATGCGTTTTACTGCATTTTCAATGGATAGCCATCTGGTGTCAGCGACTCTGGTGATTTTAAGAGGAGCCTTGGGATATATAAAATTAAATATAAAAATAAATACTTTAACATACTGTTTAATAACTTTAATTTAATAATTAATTTTAGTATAGTTAATATTAAAACAAACACAATAGAAATCCATTAAATATGTTAAAACACATAAACTTGATTTAAAGTTCACTCTACCTCATCATTATTAATACATTTATATAAATCTCTATAGGCAATTTGCCTACCCGAACTCTTGCAGAACCATGCATACGTTTCACTTATAACAAACTCCAGTGCTTCTGGCAAAACTTGCTTGCAATTGCAACCGCCAATTGCACTGAGTGGCAAATACATTTAACTAGTACCAATGATGGCACGGTCTTTTTTAGTTCCGTATAAACGCTTTTATTTTTACCCACCATAACGCTCGCATTATCAGTGCCGATTCCTATTAAGTTGCATACGGGTATTTTATGCCCGGAAAGCTCATTTAGTAGGGCATGGGTAATGTTTTGGGCGTCTCCACTTTCAATTGGAACCAGTGAAAGGAGCGTCGATACAATTTCCTCACGTCGCGTACTGTAGTACATTATAGAAACGCCTGAAAATACCGCAATATTTAAAATATATTTGCTTCTATTAACTACTATTACTTACCTAGGAGCTTGGTTATACTTATGTCGGAGCATTCGTCAATCAAAAGACTGAACTTCTCGTTGCCCAGGTCCTGTTTTAAATCTTCATTAAAATGCACAGCCAACAAATTTTTTATTAGGCTTGTGCACTTTGTTCTGTGCAATTTAATGTCTTTGGCGCCAAAATGATTTTTGCACAATTCACTAAGGTGATCGACCGGCTCAATCGCACAATGCTGGGCTACAAACATAGCTAATGCAGCTTCCTGGCGACAAACTTCAATCGGTTTTACTGCTTTAAAACTAATTTTGTTTCCTTGGTTAAAACATGATGTGTTTTGTATATGTTTTTTGTCGCCATGTGCGCGCGAATTTAGTCAACTTTCGAGCTTACACTGCATTTGCAGTATTTGCAATAAGCCTTATTACTGTCCGACTCATCGCGATACAACCAGTTTTTAAAATCTGGCTGCTGTAGCCAGCAATCGCGGAATTTTTGCTTATAAATTTCTTAAGGCATTTTTAATCAACTTAACTTCTGCAAATTACGCTTCGATATGCGTACGATTAGACACGATACCGATAAAAGTTTGCTTAAAAGAGATGCCACATAGTTTGTAAAAAATCAATTTTAAATTATATAAAATAAACAATTTAGTCTAAAAATGCCAGATTTCCAGATAAGAGAACCAAAAAAAGGACAGAATTCCGGATAGGGGATGTTTGACATTTTTTCCGGCTGAAGCAGTTAAAAACAGGATAGATCTATCCGGAAAAAGGCCAAATTGGCAACACTGTTCGGAATCCATTTAGTTTGGCTGAGTACTAAGCTTTAAGTATAGAGAACTTAACTTAATTATGCTTTCTAAAATCTTTCTAAGTGTACAATTGGTCAAAAAAGAATGCACAACAAACCATGAGAAAGAAAGTAACTACAATAATTTTTAAATTTTTGCTTCGCGTTATAATGAAAACCACATAAAAAGTATAATGGAACAAAATGTCGCATGTGGTTAAGTGGTTACAGTGGTTAAAATTAAATAAAAAATTAACTACTTAATATTTTTGAATCAAATAAAAAACATTTTTAAGATACATCAATATTTTAAAATTAGTCGCATTAAAATATTCCTTTAGGATCCGCTGAAATCAGTGTTTGAACTGTTCACCTTGAAAGCGACTTCTGTTTTTGTCGCATGCGAATGCATTGGTTTTTTGTAATTATCTTGAAAACGAACAATTGCCCAAAATCAACATTAGCACCAATTATAGTGCTTATCAAGAGCTATAAGTTTCGTCTCTTGTCAAAATAAAATAATGTTTTGGCATATGTTTTTCTTCACTTTGAATGCTACGAATGTCGCATTCGACATTTGAGAAATGCCCATATAAAATTTTTAAAAATAATCAAAAGTAATCTTTTTTACTACTTTTGACTATTTTTGATTATTGTTTAGTAATCGCCAATAATCCCGATTATTTTCTTTTATTGCTTATCGACAACAAGTTATAGTAATCAATTAGTAATCGCGCGGAACTGAAAATAGTCGTAATTTAATTATTATTTTGCCTTAATAAAAAAAAATAATCAAATATCTAATGATTACGATTAGTAATTCGTGAACTTTATCGACATTTGACGTACGTAGATATTATGTAGATACAATCAGTCTGTGTGTGACCAGGTTTTCTAAAGTGTCAAATCAAGCCTGCCCTGTGTTTTATATTAATAATAATTAATGCTTCGCAAACATTTACAAACAAAATTTATTTTACAATAGTACTAGATCAAAATTTTCGGATTGTTTATCGGATATTAAATGTAATGTGTTATGATCCGACCTTCTTTCCCGGGTCCCACTATCGATCGCCGGCTAGCTTACGGCTGACTCAGGGATGAGTACGACCTCGATAGCTGGACTGGTCGGCTAACAACAAAAAATTTATATCTTTTCAGATGCCTGTCACGGCTCACACACTAAACATTAATACTAGGCAAAAATAGCTGGAATTATTTGCCAGAACATTACCCGCCCTACCATAGGTTGACTTACAAAAATCGGACAACCCCCTTAACTCTCAGACACTGATCTTCAGAACGCCACCTCACCCCCTAGAACAATTTTACACTAACATATTCTTTTCACTCTCAAATACATATATTATCTAACGATCCACTAACAACTATAGACATATTCATTATGCTTCCTAACCAGGGTACCTCTGGGACGAATACACGACAAATAATAAATGTACATATAAATGGGATTAATAAATTAAATTAAGGGAATAAATTAAATAAATACTTAAATACTATAGCTCCCTACTGCCATGTCTGGCTTTTACTCGGCTTTTAATTAAGTATAAAAACCTTGGGCCACCCAGAGGTGGGTGGCCAATTTCTCCTCCAAAAATTGGATCCTCTGGGGGCCGCTGCCAAATCCAGCAATCAAGCTCCTCTCCGCGAAAACTTTCCAGAAAATATCCCTAAAATGCACACACTAATTAACCGTACACAAATACACTTATTCACTCTTACCGAGATAGAGACTTATTGCCAACTTTTCCAATATAAATCTAATTTTCGGCTGGGCTACGTGCACTCCGCAAAAGAGCTACGCAATGACTTTTAAAAAACTTGAGACCCTTCTTCTTACTCTGAGCCACTATTCGCCCAGGACGGAAACAATTTAAAATTTTGAGCCGCTTACTCCCTGAACCTTCGGAACTAGTGAACCAGCACGACCCAGTAAACCACTCGTGCGCAGCCCTGGTTCCAATCTCGTTTATCGGCGGCGTGTAGATCGATAAACATTAAGATCAAAACAAACAAACATTTCGGGCCTTAGCTTTATACCAGCACATAACAAATGGTGGTGTTGGCAGCTAAAAGAACTTAACGGAATTCAAATTTCGCTCCAAATTAAAAAGGCTTTGTTAGCTTTTGCCACAGACCAATATTATTAGACAGCACGGTTGCTCGGTCGCTGTGTTTCTGACGTTGGCTTCGCCAGCTGCTTGGAGCGCGCTGATTTGAATTTTCGAAGTGAGTTCGAATTGTTGGAAGGGGTTGGCATTCGCGTGCGTTAGAAGAGTACGGCTAGTGATGGCACTGAGGTTTAGTTAAATTTTGTTATTTGAGCTATTTTATTTTGTAAAAGAATGGTTTATTCGGATTGAATGATTGTGATTGATGTAGTTATATTAGCTAAACATTGTTTAATCGCCATAAATGAATATAAGGGCTTGTAAATGGTAGAAAAAAAGAAAAAAAAATTTAAATTTATGAAGTATTTCTATATTTTTTTAGTTTTTATATTCAACGAATTAGCCATACTATGAGTTCATCAAAATCATTTGCTTACTTTGAGATACATATATGGCAGCGCAGTGGCTGAGCGCTGTTAAGCGGCGGCAGAGGTCTGTTAAGCGGGCAGAGGGCTCTCAGCCTCTGCTCGGAACCGAGAGAGCAACAGAGATAGAGCGAGTTCGAATTTCCCCCTTAGCCCGTCTTTGTCCTCGTTTGGTTCTGTTACTAACAGAGCGAGCTTGAACTTCCCCCCTAGCCCGTCTTTGTCCACGATTGGCTCTGTTACTAAAAAGCAGGCATGTTAATTATTTGCCGTAACAGTCTCGACTATCTTTTTGGGCACTATGCCTTGCGGTCGTCTATTAAAAATGTTTATAAGAATTTGTTGCGCTGCCCTTTCAGCAGCAGTTGACACTTACATATATAAAGAATTTTAATTGAGTAATGGACAATTTTCAGAATGAAATGGATATTTTCAAAAACCTGACATTTCTTGAACAAATTTACATTAAATAACAATATTTTCTGGGACAGTAGTGACTACGAGTTTAATTATAAGGGGGTGGCACAGAAATCACTACAGATTTTTGTATAAACGATTGTATATCAAATTTCAACTGCTTTTATTAATATGTGAAGTGACACCAAAATGCTCGGTTGCTAGATCATATTGCGAAAGTAAAGCGAAAATATACAATTTTAATTGGTAAAATCCAAAAGCAAAATAAACAAAATATTCTTAATTGAAAATATTGTTTTGGTGCGCATTGTGCACAAAATTTAAAAGTTCCGCCAACTCTAGCAGCGTATGATTCCAGTTCCGATATTCCACTGTGGTGAATTACCTTTGCAGGCCTATGACAACCCTACAAAGATAACTGTAAATCTTTTGTTTACAATTTTTTTTGTAAATTTCAGTGTTTTTAAACCAAACAAAATCAAGATGTAAGTAGCAGTAAGGGCCATTTATAATTCGGTGTAGATAGATGGATAGATAACTTTGATAATTGTCATACCTGCCGCTCCCGCTATTTGGAAAAAAATCATCATATCTGCTACAGTTTTGAAGATAGATCATTTGCATCTTCTAGAGATACCTTGCAAACAAAATTATTTATCGATTTCCTGAAGAAATGATAAAGATCGGATGAACTATACTCAAGCTATGAGCAAAAAGCGGCCAGTTAACACCCCTCACCCCCCCAATCGCCAATCAGTGAATCAGTCAGTCAGTCAGGACAAACTGTTTTATATGTAGAGTAGATTATTTCAATATGTGTTTCCCGAAGAGCCTACAAAGCGAATCTTACATACATCAGGCTGAAATCAACGTTTTACATTCGTTTTCTAGCACGCACGCCCTAGCTGGTAGCAGTAAGCACAAATTGAGCCTGTGAAAGATTTTCGCGGTTAAAGAGGGAGGTTCCCCCTCGAAATCAGAAACAAACTTGATCTGGGTACGATATACACCTACAAACGTGCAAACATTTGTGGCTCTATCTCTTGTAGTCTCTGAGATCTAGGTGTTCATACAGACAGACATACTTTTCCACAACTTCATGATACAGTGATGTAGACATTTCTAAACTATAAGACCGTCCAGCACAATCGTTTCGGAGTCTTCTGTCAAAATAACAACGATATTTATCACCTGCTCTCGACAGATTGCTCTTCTCTCTAAAAACGACTCTCTCAGCCATGCTCCCATTTTCGCTTTTCGCAAATCTCTGACCACTCCAGGCTGTGAGCAGGGGCACATCTTGCCAGACTGGCTGAAAAATCCTTCCCCACAGGATCAGAGATTTTCCGGTTGCCAATTATTTTTTAATTTTAATTTTTTTTATTTTCTTTTTTTTTTGTTTTTTTTATATTAAAGTTACTTTTAAGATATTTTTAATTTTTTTTTTTTTATATTATAGAATATTGTAGTATTATATTATAGTATTATATTATAGTTATATTATATAATTATCTGAGTACCGAGTTAGATTTAAATTTTTGTATAAGTATTATTAATTTGTCAGTTTACTTTAATTTAATTTTATTATATTATTATTTTTTTTCACCTTGTTTCTACATAAATATAGGTTATGATAGGCTTTCTTAAATCATAAGTCTTTTTGTAACGTTTTTATATTGATGTTGAATGTCAAATTTTAATATTAAATAAGTACAAAATCAATATCCGATTCATTTTCACATTTTCATCATATGGTAAGTGTTTTTCTTAATACTATTTACATTATTTATAATATGTCTATAACTTTTTTCTTTCCTTTCAGCTTATACTTTGCGGGCGTAGTCGCTGAATTTCCGGCAGCTAACCAGATTTTGAGACATTTTTTGGTTCTGCAGTGTCTTCCACTTCCATCAAGCTTTGGGCAGGCATCACTTCCTGGGAGGGCGGCTGCTGGATCAGTTGCCCGATAATGGCAGCCTGCATTGCCAGAGCCCTCTGCACCTCTGCCCTGACGGCCATTCGCTGATGGCGATTGAGGCCCTCGATATAGGGCAGAGGGAATTGTCCATACGCTGGCTGGGCAACGGCCGATGTTGAGGGCTGGGGCGTGGCCACCCCCAGGGCCGCAGTTGAAGGCTGTGCCTGGGCCTGCGCCAGGGCCAATGTGGATGGGGGCATGGCCACTCGCAGGGCCGCAGTTGAAGGCTGTGCCTGGGCCTGCGCCAGGGCCAATGTTGTTGGGGGCATGGCCAATGTTGTTGGGGGCATGTGGCCACTGCCAGGGCGGATGATGAAGGCTGCGCCTGAATCAGGGCCTCGGCCAAAATATTATTACCGCCACCTCCACCGTGTCCGCGCCATCCACCTCCACCGTATCCGCGCCAGCCACCTCCACCGTGTTCGCGCCAGCCACCTCCACCGTGTCCACGCCAGCCGCGTCCACGCCAGCCACCTCCACCGCGTCCACGACAGCCACCACCGCGTCCGCGCCAACCTCCGCCACCACGGCTGCGTCGATCTTCACTTGTAATTGTAATGAAGTTGTGGCCCATCTGTAATACAAAGAAATACAATTAATAAATTAATATAATAAAAATAATATAGAAATACAATTAATAAATTAATATAATAAAAATAATATAATAAAAAAAAACAATTATAATAAACATCAATGAAATCTTGGCGTCAGAGAATTTTGAAGCAATAATTTGCACTTTATATTAAGTGGGCGGGCAAATAATTCCAAGTAAAGCTGACTAATATACCAACTGACTATTTAGAGATATATGGAAAGTGTAAAAGCAGCTTTTCCTGGCCTTATTAACTTTAATTAAATTAAATACTTATTTGTGCAACTTACCTCTTTTGTGGTTGAAATCCGTTTGAGCTGCGGTGGCCCGGAACATAGTAATGGGCCGCTCGGCGTGTGGTGAGTTTCATTTCCCACATTTCCAACTAGGGTATTCGTGAACCCTAGTGGTTTATTATTTTTAAACATGATTTTTGAAGCATTAAGCCCGTTCATCAGCACAATCTAACAAAAATAGTCGATATTTTGTCATCAACTTGTGCTGGCACGTCCGGCGGTTCTTAAGAGATGGAAGATAGATTAAGAGTAGTCGATGCTCGTAAAATGTAACATGGTTGATGGGATCCCAGTTGAGGCAACGGAGGTCAAAAATTAAAAACTGTTTTTTTTTAACCGGTCCAAGTTGGTCCTAATACTTTTGGTAATGCTGTGACCAAACACACATGCAATATTTAAGTATTGGTAAAACTAGTGAGACGTATAAATGTTTAGTGAGATTCGGAAAAGTCATAAATTTCCACTTTTCAGCGTTTAGTGGGAGGGAATTAACCGAACACCATGTATGCAGAGAATTGAAGTCTCTAAATTGAACATGCCAGCATGAAGGGAAGTCATACCTGCCCCCATCCTTTATGTCCCTCATACGGCAGACCTTCACAATAGGAATCTTTCATCCAAGTCTACCTTTGCAGATGACACTGCTATGTTATGTTCCCACTGGCCTGCATTAATGCTCAACAATATTCCAATATTTCAAAACGAAAACTAATTGAAGGAGCCATATCGGCACTAAAAAGAGTCACACCAAACTTTAAGGTTGTAAAATATTGTTGTTTAACCAGCACGGCTATAGTTAGGGCCACTCAAATTCATCCGCCTCATTGCAAAATTAAATATAAAGGTTGCTGGAAACATAAAACAACTAAAGCTCTAAAGCAAATCGAAGCATTTGTTGCCCAAAACTGCGCGCTGGCGCA
>JBAMBO010001309.1:0-29386 GCA_037044535.1 Lordiphosa magnipectinata
GATTCCACCGTTCCAAAATCGACGCTAACTTTTCGACGCTATTTTGACGGACATAACACAGACACAGCTGGTACCTAAGTCAATATCTTTTTTTTCCGTCTTCTATTTTAAATTTTCAGCATTTAAAATTCTAGTTATTCGTTCGGTGTTATCGAATAGCGGCAAATCTGTTACCGCTGCGACAACCCTGCCATACATTATCAGGCTCGCTCTGCCAATACCACTAGCTGTTCCGGATCGTGATTCTACGCCCCGTTTTGTACTTTGAACACAAATCGATGAAGTGAAGCTTAGATTACAATTGCCATCTAAAAAACCTTTATTATAATCTAAACTCAATTTAAAATTTAGGGAATTTCGCGATTTTATGGACCTTCTATTTATGTGAAATACTGTGACGAAAAGAGTTTTCTGTCGTCCTGAGTACAAGCCTTTAACATAAAACAAAATTCACTAGCCTGCAATTCCACAACGAAGCAGCCCTGCGCATTTACTAAATGAGAAATTTTTTTGACCTGAAGTCGTTCCAAGCCTTGATTTGTTCGAACGCTCCGACACGCGTGTGTCGTGGCTGTAGCCCCGCCGGGTGCAGTGCGTCGATCTTGAAAGAGGGTCTGGCGAGTTGTTAGTGTCGGTTCGCCTTGACCCTTGCCATGTGGGGGGAGGCCGCCCAGGGACCGGAGGTCGTTCCAAGTCGTGCTTGTTGGAACGCGCCTACCCTCGTGTGCTGTGGCAGTACTCTGCCCGAAGATTGTCACTGGTGAATGCAGTGGGGCCAACCTGATATTCTGGTCAGGGAGCCGATTCGAAAATCGTACAATTTAAGGCTCACCCGCCGCCGGTCAGGAGACTGAGCGACGGTGTAATTCAATCGGGAATCCTATCCAGACACAGATGTCGATACGGAAATCGCACATCCGGAGCAAATCGCACACGATTCCTTGAATGCGGAAAGTTAGTATTAACTGCTTATTTTGCTGTACCAAGATGTTGACTTAACTGTTGCCGCGAACTAAATGCCTCGCCAGTTTGCTGAGGCTCTGCTTTTATAGGCTGCTGGCGCAGTCGCCGGTGGCAGCGATGGCAGCTGATTGTGGCAGAGCGCGCGATTTCGATAACCATGGCGGGCTGCCTATCGTCAGCTGTTGGCGATCGATAGATGGCGCGCGTTTGAATGAGCGCGCGTGTTTTGAATCTCTTATATAACTAATTCTAGGGAAATAATAATATAGGACTTCATGTTACATAGTCGTGCTATTATTACATATACTTATGTTGCGACCTCCTGGGGCGTCGCACAGTGGTCCAGAATCGCTTTGCCCTAGACGAAATTCTGTAACTTTTAATTTAATTTTAATTTAACCAAATAAGTAGTTTTATGTAACATTTTTACATCTTTTGCTTATATGTATAGTAGTCATCCGGTATGTAAAATTAATGAATGAGTAGATGTAACTAACTCTGAACTAGAATCCATTGCAGAATGGGTTAGTAAAAATGGGCTCGGATTAAATCCCTTAAAGTCAAAATGCCTTGTAATTTACAACAAAAAAGCAATTGATATTTGGACTCTTGATAGCCTATATATTGATGATAGAGTATGTCGAAAAGGCAAATAATTTAGGTATTACATTTAACCAGAATTTGACGTGGACTGACCATATTAAAAAGGCAGTTGGTAAGACATACGGCCTTCTGCGACAACAACACCTCCGACTTTTATAGCTAAAACATATTTAACACCGTCCCTATTCTATGGAGTCGAGCTATTTGGGCAAAGCGATGCCGAAAGTAAACAAAGACTGAAGGTAGTATTTAATGACATGGCTAGATATATTTAAAAAAAAAAAGACGAACTGACAGCATCTCTAACCATTCCTATAAAATTTACAATCTTACCCTTAATGATTTTACAAGCTTAAGAGCATTAATATTACTTCGCAAAATTATAAACACTAAGGAAACTGCGTATCTCTACGAAAAACTAAGACTCTCGGCCTCTAAAAGAACCAACAATGTTGTCTGTCAAAAATATAAGCTATCCTCGTCAGAAAAGCACCTCTTTATATATGCTGTTCGCCTGTAGAATAGCTTACCTCATGAACTGAAATCAATTAGTAGCGCACCATTCTTTCGAGCTAAACTTAACAGTACAGTACAACTACAACAAAATAAAATAATACTAGGTTGAGAAAACATAAAAAAAAAATTCAATTTAATTTAATTTATTATAATATAAATCAATAATTTCTAATTCTAACTTTTCTTAATATTAATTCAATTCTCCGCGTTTTTATTGTCCTATCTGAAGTATTATTGTGATTAGTGTTATAAACTTAAAGATTTATACTTCAAACATTAGGATGAACAAATAAATAAATGCTCAAATATGAGCGTGGGTAGTTTTGGTATATTTATTCTGTTACGCTGAGTTAACATTGGGGCACAGTGCGGCACGTTTCAGGGTCACAGTGGCACAGCGCAATGTGAACGACCAATGCCTTGGCACAGAAATCGTTTGTCACAGGAACGAGTACTTTTCAATGTGAACACAAGTACTCGATTGGCGTCACAGTGGTTCTGTGACCGAGGCGGGCACGTTTGCGCCCACAATTAATTGATCAGCTGATTTAATGAGTTAGCTCAAAATTAGCTCATTTGAACTATTTTGAGTGTGCCAAGCCAATCGCGCATGTTGGTTTTCCTGGCACATTGCGATAACTTTATTTTGTTATTTTCAACTTAAAAATTTTGATAAAGGTAAATATGCGTAATTTTTAGTGCTTTCTTGTATTTATTTAATTGTAATTAAATTGCATTTATTATTGTGGGTGCTGGACGAAGATGAAGATGATGATGAGATGAACCCAAGCCAAAGCGCTCTTGCTGGGTCGACGAAATTAATTTGACTCGAAGGGAAGAAGGCATGTTTGCCAAGATGAATGCAGATTTGCGAAGTATTCCGCAGAAATTTAAATATGATGTGCGCATGGACGCAGCCACTTTCGATCAGCTCGTATGTTGGGTGACGCCACTTATCAGAAAGCAGACGACGAATTTTCGTGAGCCCACCCGAATCGCCACCTGGCGAAAGATTAGCAGTGACACTCAGCTATTTGGCATCAGGATTCAGCAAAACGTCCCTCTCATACGAGTTTAGAATGTCAAAGGCAACAATATCTGGAATCATTCCGGAAACATGCGATGCAATTTATGAAGTATTGAAAGACGAGTACTTAAAAGTAATTGATTATGATTATTTATTTTGTATATGTACATACATAGTATGTATATAGAGTAGTATTTGATATTACTAGTTATATGGCGTTAATAAACTATTTATTTATCTTGATAATCCTCCAGAGCCTCATACTCTGCAATTTTTTTCTCCTCTCCTTCAATTTGGTTGGTTGGTTTCTTTTCGAAACACTCTGGCCGCTTTTCATAGTCTTGCTTGCCTTCAATGCAGTCTGCAAAAATATCAATAAAAATTAAATTACATACGGGCATTACATTTGTATTGAATTGCAAACTCACACGAAATGTGTTTCGCAAACTGTTCCACTTGTCGTCAGCGTCTTCCTTGGTGACGCCAAGTTGATCGGCAACGCTGCTCCAGCTAGACTCCTTGGCATCACGATTTTTATAATTGACGCTGGTCATGTTCCAGAGTCATTCCGACTCCTCGACGGATTCGATAAGCTTAGGGATCATATCGGCATTCCACTGCAAGGCCACACGGCGATCGCGAATATTCATTTTTGGCTTAATTATTTTTTTCGATCGGCTTTTTGGATTGTTGTTATTGTATTGTGGATCTGGCTCAGTGCTCATGGACTCGTTCAATGCTCACTTTTGTGCTCAATGAGACCTCTGTGACGACAACAAGAAGCGTTCACATCAAAAGTACTCATTTGGCTGGTCACAGCGCTGGGACACCGCTGTGCCCAGCAATTTCTGTACCGCCAATGTGAACACTTTTGACTTCTGAGTACTTTGGGCACAGAGTGTCACAGACGACATGGGCACAGTGTGACGCTATGTAAACCTAGCTTATGCTCTTTGGATAATGGAAATCTATTTTCCAGTATATTAAAATCGGCCACCAATGTCGGGAAATAAGGCGAACAGGGAAATATTTATATGAATTTTATATATCGGAATATATTTGGAAAGTTAAAAAGTCTTATCAGCGAACAATTTTTAAAAAAATCGCTTTCGGGAAAATAATTGACAAATACATACTTTTCCTGTTATCATAATTTTTAAACTTGGCGCCAACGGTGATGAATTGAGACCTTCAATTGTTATCGATATGTTTTTACCGAGTTTACATTATTCTGTTAACTGCTATCGAGAATTCAAATCGAGCTCCTCTTAAAACCGCTAAAAATTTGAAATGCGTTCGAAAATTCAAGTCGCGCGCGCTGAACAGCTGTTCACTTTCTGACTGTGACTTTGGTCCCCGATAACAGTGACCACTGCGACACTCATTCTACTTCATTCACGACAGTGATTTTAACATAGCCGTGACTATCGCCCCATCTCTATGTCAAAGTCAAAGTGGCCTTTCTTATATTTAAAGCAGACTGCAAATCAAACCGAATTCAGTCTGAAATTGTGATCGTTCCAATCATTTGCCAGGAATACCAAGTGCACCGATTACGAAATGGCAGAGTTACCCAGTGAGCTGCAGCAATTTTTCGCGTAAGTGAAAGCAAAATCAAGTGAAGTGTGGATGCTGATGCTGGCGTTGTGGAGGCGGCACCCAGGCGGTGGTAGTAGGACAGAGGATCGGGATGTGAATGCGTTATGATAACTTATCTATGCGTTGTTTATTGGTTGGTTTATTACTGCTCGAGTGCGATAATGACGCCGCGTAGCGACAGGCCACAGAGAACAAAAACACGATAAGCGCGAGGAGAAAATGAAAAAAATTGCACGTCCATCTCCCAAACATATTCTGTTCATATACTCTTCCTGTGAACGGGCATCATAGTTTACTCGTAGCTCGTGCAGGCAAAATTGTGCTGCAGCAGATAATATTAAGCAGGGCTGCAAACCTCCTAATAATCAGGAGAGATTTACTCCGGGGTTCGAACCCGTGAAACTTTTTGGATTCACGGAGTGGGTACAGAAGGTCGATGAACCGAGGTTCAGGTTCGCACCGGGATTCAGGAATATTTTTGTTTTTTCGCTAATTCAGAAATCACGTATGTAAATGGCAACAAACTTAAACATTTTATTCAAATATTGAAGTTTAGAGCCTTTATATTTTCAACATAACATTCGGGCTTAGTTTAACTTAATCATTAGTAAGTCTTCCAGTAATCTTTCATCCATTCTGGCTTTTTGGCTGGATAACAAAAATGTAAGAGTAGAGAATATGCGGCAGACTTGAAACAAATGCAACATTTCCAAAACTAAAACATTGGAATTTCGAGGAAATCTTTGAATTCCGTTAAATGAACTCGATTACCGTTTTAATATTTGTCACTTATTGTTTTCAAGCTCCTTAGGTAAATTGTCCATTTTGTTTTTATCAAAAGATGAACATGGCTTGAATTTTTAATTCCTTTTGACGATTATACAAGTTAGCAATATGTTTCTATGCAAGCTGTTTTTTTTTTAAACTCAAAAATAAATGTTCTCTTGGATCCAAAAATACAAATGTTATAGCCTATTTGCATTATGATCATATGGTGAAAGGATAGAAAACTTATAAATACGAGGTTTGGGGACGTTTGCGTTGAAGACAAAAAAGTTTTTATCACTAAAACAACATTTTCGACCGATGGTTCCTATGGCAGCTATATGCTGTAGTCATCTGATCTGGCCGGTTCCGACAAATGTGCTGCGTATTTGTACCAGAAGACTTCGTGCAAAGTTGGGTTAGGATAGCTTTAAAACTGACGGAGGAGATAGCATAGAAACAGACGGGCATGGCTATATCAACTCAGCTCGTCATGCTGATCAAGAATATATATACTTTATGTGGTCGAAGATGCTTTCTTCCATGCGTTACAAACATCTCGACAATTTTAATATACCCTCTACAAGCGTATAAAAAAAACATTTTTGTTGTCATGCCCTTACCGATATTTGAATCCAGGTCTTGTCGATTTCTAGCCTCAGTCCTTAACCTCTGCTTCTTTAACCATTGCTGTTAAGATAGAGTAGCCAGCTAATTGTGCAACTCTCAATTATCTTCTCTGCCTTCCATAAATTTCAAGTTACATAAATAACAAAAAATGTGGAAACCTTCCAGGTGAATGGACACATATTTAAAATATGTACATTTTTTTCCTGTAGAGAATATGTTACATATTTTTTGATATATGTGAAAGTATGTACATATTTGCTTAGTGGAATTAGGCTATAAGAGCTTGGATAAAATTGAAAATGTGAGAACGTTTTTCCAAGCACCTTCTAAATTCATGAAACCAAGAACAAAATTTTATGTGTACGATTACCTACACAGGAAAATGGCAAAAATTTATTTAAAGCAGCTAGAAAAATGCAATTAAAATGTTATTTTTGAAAATTTTGGTCAAGATAGCTTTAAAACTGACAAAGTAGATAGCATAGAAACGGAGGAACAGACTCTGCCTGTATGGCTATCTCGACTCGGCTATTGATGCTGATCAAAGTTATATGTGGTTTATAGGCTTGGAGACGCTTCCTTCTGACTGTTACGTACATTGGCAAAAGCCCAATTTACTCTGTGTACAGAGTAAAATGAAAACAGAAAGCGTAGCTTCTTAACGACTTGGCTAAAAACCGTCTGTCACGCACCGTCTTGCACCCTCTACACTTAGCCTAATACACCTGGCTTCCCGGGTCTTCCTCAGATACCAAATCTTATAGCCATATACATTGGGTTCGAGTGTTAAGCTGTTATTTCACTTGTCTAAGTTCTCATACGAGTTTCTCTATCTGAGGAGCTGAAAAAATGTTTTGATAACAGGGGTCTATCATTTATGAGTATCCCGAGCACCTTAAACTAATTCCTGTTGTTCTACCCATGCTGAGTACGAAATGGCAAGTTAAAGTCATATTTTAGTTCCCGTTTTTAAGATATTCCGGAAAACCAATTTTCCGACTCTTTACCGTTGTATTTGCTAATTCTATGAAACCTCAAGTATAGTGCACCTATCAATGCAACTGATAAAAATCAAACACGCGCTATAGGTTAAGCCAATAGTGTCAAATTTGACCATAGCAGTCAAGTTTGTTTTGATTTATAGCATTTTTGTCACTCTAAATCATCTGCTACAAGCCAGTGTGTATTAGTCAGATATTTATTGAAACCACTTTATTATATAGTTAAACGTATGCACTAGTTACGTAAATTTGGTTGCATTTGTATCAGGACTATAAGCAAAGTTACAGTTTGTTACACCGGAAAATTCAGATTACAATTTATGAAGGGACTACTACATTCCCACTATAAATTTTTATAGGAATTTTAATAAAGCTACTTGATATAACACTGGCGCAACTAAATATTTATTAAAATGTACAATAACAACATTCATGGAATGCTAGTTTAACGTTTGCGGATTGTTGAACTATGACCGAATTATAGGTGCTTCAAATATTGCCTCTGGAGGTCTAAGCACGAGTACGACTCAACCTGTAAAGACTGTCAGGAGGTCACAAAAGACGAGGAAAATTTTTTGTCTGTCCGACTTTTAATCAAGAATGAAATGAGCTGAGCAAGAAAGTGAGAAGGACACCAGAACATACAAAGACTTAAACTATAAAACTTACTGCAACGAGCTGTTCCGACAAAGTGATATAATCTGGATTATGGGGTTAGGGGCAGTCAGAGGCACAAAAAATCATAATTTTTAATACATTTTTCTTATTCGTAATTTTAAGTTTTGTTTAAAGTAACAATACTACATAATTATCAACCATACTCCCATTTTCGCCTTCACAAAAATATTACGATTTGTTTTCTAATTCGCAAAAGTTGTTGCTCCGAAATTCGCAAATCGCAAAATTTCCCCGATTTAAAACCTGCGACTTCTGTGCCAGTCCAGTAAAAAGTAAATTGAAAATTGTCGTTAGAGATAAGAACTGTCTCCATAAGAACCAATTTTACTTATATTCTTTGACTATTTTATATTATTTTTGTGGACTCTCTTACTCTCTCTTTGGATTAAACTCTTATCTTAAATAATTTTTTACCTGATCTTCCCAAAAAAGCACTAGCAGAAAACTGCTTTTGACTGGGGAAATAACCGATAAGTTTTTCGATAAATCTACTTCTGTCACGTGAAGTGTTGCAGATCGAATTGGGAATGAAACAGAATCGATAACAAAGAGTTGCGAATTGTTGAGAACTTAAAAATTTAGTTCGTGCGAATTTTTTCAAATCGCAAAAGTAAGTGAAAGCCGGAGCACAGCTCAGCTGTATGACATGTTTCAACTTGATTTCACTCAAATATTAAAAGAAATTATTAATTATATAAAAAGTGCATATGTATCGGGTCCTATTCCACAAGTAGACCTTCACTCGTAACTTCTCAACAGATCACACGAAATCATTGAAATAAAAACCGAGAAGGAGAAAGCTAACTTCGTCTATACCGAAGTTTATATACTGCATATACGTGCACATATGGTTTGGGAATATCAGAGTAATAGAACGCTAACACTAAAACAAAAAATCGTTCTTTCTTCAGACCTATCGTCCGACCTAAGTTTCATTCAAATCCACCGAGCGGATTTTGAATGACAGTTGTCACCGACCTTAAAAACATATGGCAAAAATGAAATGATGAAAGGTTTTAACAGCACTGTTAATTCACCTGATACGTCTTTACAAATATTCGTATAACTTCCAAAATAACACATTGCAAACAAAGATTGGGCTCTCGCGGGCCGGGGAATGAAATAGATACCGTTCGGCGGGGACTTTCAAGCTGAATACAAGTCAATTTTCCAAAAAATACCATTTTTTTTAAATTTATTAAAAAAATTGTTATAAACGAAATGATGCGATTAAAAATTTAGATGCATAGAAGGAACGATACTCTTTGGAAGTCAAATTCCATGTAAATAATTAAAATTAGATGTAAATTTTATATGTAACATATATATGTAACACTTCAAATAATTTTCTGTGTGTTTACTTAGATATATATCCATTATGAAAAAGAAAAGAAAAAATTAATTTTTTCAAAAGTCTGATTGATCCCTGATCCCTAACCTTACCGTTACTCGTCTTTTGTGACTGCTAGCGTCTTTGTTGAGACCCTACGGAGATCAAGGAATTTGTAATAATGCGACACTTGTACATTCTATTCTTCATGCCAAACAGGATTGACATTCGTTAATAGTTCTATTTTTGTAACCGATACATTTTGATCTTGAGCCAAGAGATTGAGAGAAGCTTGGCCCTGGCCCTCCCAGAGGTGCTGTTTGAGCCAATTTTACTTTACATTTTGATCTTTGCTCAGTAGATTGACATAAATTAAAATAACGCTGAGACTTTCAGAGCATAAATGACTTTCTTAGAAAATCAACTTATAATATAAACTTTTAATAAGGTTTTCTTGATTTCTCCGCCAGAAGTTTTGGATGAATCTGTGATAACAACGCACACCGGCGACTTTTGTGCATTAAAGATAAATTGCGACAATAATTTTACGTAAGAAATGAATGTGAATCACAATATAGCTTTTCAGGCTATGCACGCTTCTTTTCATTCGTAATTTGTATTTTTATTTTATTAATAATGCACGGACACATATGTACATACATAGGTATCCATATGTACGTGCATATATACAGACAAACAGACAAAGGCGATTTGCATTTTATCTTGGACCTGCTGGACGCTTGGAAAAAGCTATCGCCGTCTGCTCTGCTTCTGCTCGCTTTCTTTGTTAGTCGAGGTCATAACCGTACATGTTTCTAGTTCTTCGTTTCTATCGTAATTTCCAGTTCGACACGTGGTTGCCGCCTTACCACTGTTATTCCTTATCAGTTTCACATGCTTAACTAACAAATCCTAATCGCTTTGTTCTAGCTTTGTAGATGGCAAGAAGGGCGATTACATTGAGACCCTAAAAACCGCAGTGGGCATTCAGTCGGTCTCTGCTTGGCCGGATAAGCGCTGCGAAATCGATCGTATGGTCGACTGGACCGCAGACAAATTGAAGGCACTGGGCACCGAGATAGAGCTGGCTGATGTGGGCAAACAAACGCTGCCAAGTGGCCAGGAAATTCCCCTACCCAAAGTCTTGTTGGGCACGTTGGGCAAAGACGCCTCCAAGAAGACTGTCCTGGTCTATGGTCATTTGGATGTGCAGCCAGCCCTCAAGGAGGATGGCTGGAATACCGATCCCTTTGTTCTGACCGAGATCGATGGCAAGCTGTTCGGGCGCGGTGCGTCCGATGACAAAGGGCCTGTGCTGTGCTGGATACACGCCATTGAAGCCTTCCAAAAGCTGAACATTCCACTGCCCCTGAATGTGAAGTTTGTGTTTGAGGGCATGGAGGAAAGTGGCAGCGAAGGCCTCGATGACTTGCTGATGGCTCGCAAAGACGATTTCCTTGCTGACGTCGATTATGTGTGCATATCGGACAACTACTGGCTGGGCAAGAAGCGACCATGCCTTACCTATGGCCTGCGCGGTCTGGCCTACTTCCAGGTTGAGGTGGAGTGCGCCTCCAAAGATCTACACAGTGGCGTTTTCGGCGGCACCGTGCATGAAGCCATGCCGGATCTCTGCTATCTGCTGAGCCATCTTGTCGACAAGGACACGAAGATCCTCATTCCCGGCGTGGATCGTGATGTGAGTAATATTTAGAGAGAACAAGTATTAGAAAGCGAGGGAAATATAATTGATGTATCCCAAAGGTTTACAGCGCATTCCAAGATTTATTTCCAACTAAGCGGATCGAACGGTCCATAGATATTATATAAAAATCTCTCTTCCTACATATCAGAAAGAGGGTATTTTGGTTTCGGCACATAAGAAAGTAGTTTGGCTTTCTAGTGTAAAATATTAATTTTGTTCGGTTCGTTTGAACGCACGCAAAACCCCGTTGGAAACATGCTCCATCATCTTTTATTGCGCTAAGCTTTGTAACCTTTAAAGTTTTTAATTTTAAAGTAAAAATATGAATAATTTTAAGTCAGCATCACTAATGGATTTCTTAAAACGAAGCGTTTTACCGTTTATTTAATAGTTTGCCATTATGAGCGTTTTAATAGGGCGAACTCCTGCTGATCAGGGAGATCTTCTGAGGTTGGAACGATCTTTTTGAGTTTTGCGATATAAATATTAATGGTTAGAGTAAACGGTTCGAGACTTTCTCGGTAAAGATATGAGGTAGAGTTTAGCGTTCGGTGAGTAATTCGACTGCTGCATAAAGGTCTGGAATTAGAAGACATATCCTTCTCAGCTGCTGGGTGTCAGCTGTGAAGAAAGTACTCAGCGTGAGACCGTTTTTTTTTCTTTTTCTCATGCATACACTTTAATTTAAAAGTACGACATGAACAACTGCGTACTATCTGCAATAATTTGCGTACTTTCAATAAAAGACTTTCAAAATGTCATCGGTGGACCGCAAATTATGAAGAATTTACGTGCAGAAATTAATTTGCGGAATCCCGCGGCTCTTTTTAAAAACATTTTGAAGTTTGCATTTTTGACCATACAAAAAATGTGTCATCGCATATGCTTTTCGAAGTTTGTTTTTGACTTAAAATAATTTCATGCAAATTTGCTGAGGTCTGCTGAATACTACTATGAATCGAACGCTTGTACTGGGTGCAAGTATTCCAGCTCAAGCTTTTTGAGTATGAGCACTAGATCGGACCTCAAAACGGCAAAATGGAAAAGAGTAGGTCTCAGCATTCCCAAAGCTCATTGAGCACGGATGAGTTGATTGACTTCTTATGCCAGCACAATGACATCCTTAAAGAAACTTGTGGCCAAAGTGTGGAAGCAAGTTCAAGCTGTCAATCCGTTCTTCTTCGCTCGGGCTACTTACCCAATCAAATATGGACTACTCTAAGCAAGTTTATCCAATCTATAATTTGTGGGATGTGAAGGGTGCCATTTGTCACTTTGGCCGAAAAAAATGACCACTACCTGGGATATTTGGCGCATTTAAAATTTTTAAAACGCACCAAGAGCGTATACATTGGCTATTGGTCGCCTTTTGGACCCGTTATAACAAAATATAGTAAATGAAGGTGTCCATTTCGCAGAGGTAGTAAAATAGATGCACCACAGACAGAAAATCACTCTTTTTTTTTCATTTTTTGCCTGCAGCGCAAAATTTTTTTTCCTTCGTCTGTGGTGCATTTATTACATTTAACAAATTACACAAGAAGAGCAAGAGGAGGAAGTGGTGGAAGTATTGGAAGAGAAGGAAGCGGTGGAAGGATCGTAAGCAAGCGTAGCCTCTGTGTGCGGGGTGAATGGTAAAACTATAATTGTTCTTCAATGACATTTTGCAGCGACCATCTCACATTGTTGAGCATATGTGGACTAGGCCACATTAAAATAACGTGCCTTGAACTATACTTCAAATTGGTGGTGTGGAAAATAGTTAAGGGAAGTTTCCTCTAATGTCAATAGCCATTTTCAAAGTCAGATGCGAATAAAAAGAGGGTCAATATTAAACTTATAGAAAATTTGTATGAAATTTATTTCATACGAAAACATAATCCGAAAAGCGTATGCAAAAACCCAAAATTTCAAAATGCGCTCAAAAAAAACCGCGGATTTCCGCCAATTAATTTCTGCACGTAAATTCTTCAAAATTCGTTGACCATCGATGACATTTTTCCAAAATTTTTGAGGGGTATGTGCCTATATTAAATTTTTACCGAATTTTGCTGTAGCACTGCCGCTTCGAACTTTCTTTTGCTTATAGCTTGACTATCGTTCATCTGATCATCATCAATCCATTGATAATCTATCAGTCCATCACCGAAACTGAGGGAATTATGACGATTTTTCCAAAAGGAGGGCAAAAATTTAAAATAATCTTGATTGGCCTGCAAGTATAAAATGTTCCACACAGACGTCCGTCTGCTAGCTATATCGACTCGGCTGTTGATGCTGATCAAGGATACATATACTTTATAGAGTCGGAGATTGTTCATTCTGACTATTACATACATTTGCATAAACCTAACATTCTATGTGTACCTTTGACAGGTATTAAGAGGACAAAAGACAATTGCATGAGATGTTTGATGCAATTGTGGGGACAATAAAACGTCTAATTAGCAACTGTTCGTAGAAGTATCCGGAAAAAGAAAACAGTATTTGGTAGAATTGCGATGTGAGCTATTTTGGTTAGACGATTTTCCGGACTCAATTCCACAATTAATTTAATGAACCGAACCGAACAGTCTTAAATTGCGGGTTTCTGAACTATTTGAAACTAAGGTCAACGACAAAAAGCATGAAAGGTGTTACAAATAAAAAAGCTAATTAATATCAGTTGATTTAGAAAACCAAAGCACTTAAGAGGTGACAATATTCTGTATTCTGTATGCTGCATGTGTTTCGGAGTTTATGTGCATTGTCGTTATCGAATAGATAAGCTATCTGGACCCTTAAATAACATTAATAACAGTAAGAAATTGTTGTTCTTTCACTATTGGGGTTAATGGAATGGTTGTAAGTTTGTAAATTTGTGGGATTGTGCATTCCTTACAGGCGTCTAAGCAGGCAACTGATCTTCATGAATTTTACAGTATGTCCATTAGGGCGGGTCAATTTTTTTATGCGATAAGCGTATAGCAGATTCGGAATCTGCGATGAATTCTTCTTGAAAGTTTCACAGGATGGTTATATGTACAACCCTAATATAACGTTTAAGTAAATAAATAAATATACAATAAATTTTTTTCTGAATTTATACAGTACTCTTAAATATAAATCTATAAAAAATTAAACAAAAATATCCTGTTATTTATCGTAATCTGAATAATTGCTAGCATCGGTATTGCTGGAAGTCTCGCTATCATCCTGCTATACAGGTTTTGATAGGGCCTGCGCCTCTACTTGTGAGCGATCCAATTTCTTTTTGGATCAGGCAGTTTCTGCTTGCTGAGATTATAGTATCTGAGCTTATAAAAATAATATTTAATATGTCCTCATTGGACAAAAATCTTCAAATTTTTTTCTAAAAATATTTTACATATTTTTCAAAGTACTTAATTCTGGCTTAGCCTCATAGGACATTTCTCCTATTGGTTAAAGAAAGTTTTTCTATTGTCCAATGTTGGAGGCATATTAAACCACTGATATAATTTTTCACACCCGACCATGCTAACTAAACTAAAATATCTCAGTTGTCGGAAATAATCCCGAAAATTCCATTGGCAGGGATATAGCTCGATATATAATAACAAAAAATTTGATCGCAGTTGGCGATTTTAACTATGGTACAAAATCAAATATTTGCAGTAAATAAAAAAGATTTTGAATTAATCCACACTTTTGGTGTCCAATACCCAAATGTGCGACTCTGGGTATTTAACCAGTCTATAAACGAGAAGGTCAAGCTAACTTCGTCTGTGCCCTTGCAAATGCTTTTTCTGAAATTTCAGAGTTAAAGAACGCTTACATAAAAATCAAAAATGTTTCTAACTAAAATCCATTTTCTGACAGATAAACATCTGATTTCAATTATATCAAATTAACATTCGCCGAGCTTAAGAACGATAAAAATGAAAACAAAATAGTTTTTCTCACTAAGTCTGATATTCCGACCGATCGGTTCCATGGCAAATTTTGCGAATCTATTTGAAAACAATATAAAAAAAAGTAATCAGCGAGGTTAAGGACATTAAAACAAAAAAAATTTCTTACTAAGACCCATTTTAGACCGATCGGTCATATGACAATCATAAGATAGCGTTTAATATTAATTATCACCGACCTTAAGAACGATTTACTTAGAGTAACGTAAGGTTTTTCACTAAGACCCATTTTACGACCGATCGGTCCTGTGACAACTATAAGAAATAGTCATCCGATCCGGTCGACATATTAGCAGCGTGCAGTAAAAAGAGGACTCTGTGCAAAATTTCAGCTCGATTGCTTTAAAACTGAGAGACTAGTTTGCGTAGAAACAGACAGACGGAAAAACAGACGGACGGACAAAGCTCAATCGACTCAGCTCGTCGCCCTGATCAAGAATATATATAGTTTATGGGGTTGGAAATGAATATTTCTATGCGTTGCAAACTTCTGTGCAATATTATAATACCCTTTGCAAGGGTATAAAAATGAACACATTTTCAATTTGTGCCTGTTGCTAACGCTTCGATTATTTGTTCTTTATTGCTCAACAGGTTGCCCCACTGCTGAAGAACGAGAAAGCCATATACGAGAACATCGATTTTGAAGTGGCCGAATATAAGTGAGTTAATCTAATCTGCTGCCCCATATCGTAAATCACGGTAATCTTTAATTTCCAATCGTTTTAATCTCTTCAGGAAAGATGTCGGCGTTGAACACCTGCCGCACAACGGAGACAAAATTAGGCTGCTTCAGGCCAGATGGCGTTATCCCAGTCTGTCTATCCATGGCATTGAAGGAGCATTTTATGAGCCCGGCGCCAAGACTGTTATACCGAAAAAGGTCATTGGCAAGTTCTCCATTCGCCTAGTTCCAGATCAGGATCCCGTTCACATTGAAGAGTGCGTTAAAAAATATCTTAATGATAAATGGGCCGAGCGTGGCTCGCCCAACCAGCTGAAGGTGCGTCTTGGTGTGCTATGAAACTACTTTGTACTATCCAAATATCATTTAATTTCACTTAGGTTGTAATGCTGTCTGCCGGCAAACCGTGGACTGAGGACCCCAACCATCCAC
This sequence comes from Lordiphosa magnipectinata, assembly GCA_037044535.1. Classification (NCBI taxonomy): domain Eukaryota; kingdom Metazoa; phylum Arthropoda; class Insecta; order Diptera; family Drosophilidae; genus Lordiphosa; species Lordiphosa magnipectinata. Next base: position 15,867 of record JBAMBO010001309.1, read on the forward strand.
ATTACGAGGCCGCCAAGCGTGCCATCAAACATGTCTTCCATGTCGAGCCAGATATGACACGTGAGGGTGGTTCGATTCCAGTGACTCTCACTCTGCAGGAGGCCACTGGCAAAAACGTAATTCTAGTACCGGTAGGAGCGTGCGATGATGGTGCCCACTCGCAAAATGAGAAAATCGATATATACAACTATATTGAGGGCGTAAGTGTGAAGACTCCGGAAAAATTTATTCCCGTTTTGTTTATTACATTTACAATTTTTACTCTCTTCTAGACAAAACTGCTGGGGGCCTACCTGCACGAGGTTGGCAAATTGTAAGCAGAATGAAGGATTTAAAAGCTATCATCACAATGAACATCACTAATGTGCACTTATAATACGTAATATATCAAATGAAATATACATTTTGAATGCATTTTGTAACAATAACCAAATAAATAAATAGCCACTTAAAGTTTTGTAATCTCTTGATACGCCAATTTCGCATATACTAGACACGTTCAACTAGGAAGCGAAAGTATATTTCAATACAATATAATTAAAGTGCAACTGCTGGAGAAACGAATTCTATATATGTCAACTCGGCCTTCCATTCATTTTTTTTTTTTTTTAATTATTAATAGCTTTTATTTTGAAGTACAATATATAGGTGAAAATACCCCAAAACTTGTTTCCCCTACCGTTTCGTGTCTTATAGCTTAGTTCCACTGACACATACATATATGTATATATCATGACTGAAAGTCCCTTATATGAACATTTTTATTTTATATTAATGAAAACTCAAAATTCGAAGTTTTAATGTTGCCATGTTGGCTTTAAAGTTGCTGTATAAAATTTAAATTTCCCCTTTTTTATTTTATTTTTTCAACAAAGTAAACTTTGAGATGCCAAACGTTGTTGTCGAATTTCAATACGATTGCTGCGCCAGCAGAAATACAATACTGTGCCAGAATTAAAAGGGTAGAATCGGCATGTGACATACCCCGGTGAGATGAAGTGGTCCTTGGGCGTTAGCATTTTCGCCCTAACATGCCATGTAACGCTAGCTTTGTTCGCGTGAAATTCTACATAATTTTGACAATTGCCCAAGAATAAAATGTTCAAATTTAATCGCTGTTCTTTAAATGTTTTTTAAAATTCATGGATATGCATGTCGCTCACTTACTTCAAGAGTGGCATAACTCAAAAAATTTGATTTTGTGAAAAACGCGATTAAAGTTCTCAATGGACTTAACCCAGAAAAATAGTTCTTTGAGTTTCGAGTTAATCTAGTAAAATATTATTAGTTTAAAATGCTCAAAAAAAAAATTTGAAAATGTGTTTAAACTGAAAGCCGAAGGATTTTTGCGCAATATCAACTGCAGGACAACTGAGATATGACGTTCTAGCATTAACATGAAAATTAACCTATAAAATGATACAGCTACAAATTCTCATCTCACTTGGAAAGTATAAAAGATATCATTATGAAAATTTTACACAATAGAGAACACGATACAGGGAATATTTCTGCATCACTAAGTCAAAAATCTTATTTTTTTTAAATTATGCCAGTCTTGAAGTAAGTGAGCGGCATGAGCCGAACACCAAGCCTAAACTAACACATGGGTCATTCTTTTTGATCTGGACACTCCCAACAAAACGTGATTTTCGATTTTGCAAATAACATTTTTGTTAATTTTATAAACAATTTCAAAAATCGTCAAAAACGAAAAAATGGAACTATGGGTTTTTTAAAAACTGGATTTCTCAGGTTTGGTTTATCTAACAGGTCTCGTGTTGATTTTGCTAAATGGTATTTTACTGTATCTTTGTATGTACTGTAGCTTTGAAACAGACTGCGTGGCAAAGCTTTATTTAAGGGCATATTTTTATTTGTTTATAACTTCAATAATTAATATCTTTTAAACTATACTTTAAGTTATGTTTAGGGCAATAAAATGAATATTCTTAGAACCTATATCAGGTGATTATCACTGAGAAAAAATTATATGTAAACTTTAGCAACACTTACTTAATATTATTAAACTATTTAAAAAGCTATTAAATGTGGAGTGTCGAGATCTAATTTTGGATTTTTCATACCCTTGTAGAGGGTAAATTAAAATTGTCCCGATGTTTCGATTCTCGATCAGCATGACGAGCTGAGTTGATATAGCCATGACCGTCTGCCCGTCCGTCCGTCTGTCCGTCGGTCTGTTTCTATGCTATCTCCTCCGTCAGTTTAAATTATATCTTAACCAAACTTTGCACGAAGCATTTTAGTACAAATACGCTGCACATTTGTCGGAATCGGACGGATCGGACGACTATAGCATATAGCTGCCATAGGAACCATAGGTCAAAAAACTAGTTTTAGTGAGAGAAACTGTTCTGTTCGCAACACAAACGTCCCCAAACCTCGTTTTTATCAGTTTTCTATGCTTTCACACAATTCCACTAAGTTTGATGAAAATCGGACAACTATATAGTATAGTTGCTATACAAAAGATAGGTCTGAAAAAATGTCTTAGTAGGAAAAACTTTTTTGTTTTCAATGCTATCGATCCCAAACATGTTATTGGTCAGTATTATAAGCTCCCACGCAATTTTGCCAAGTTGGTTCCAAATCGGATTACTAAAGGAACGATCGGTCGAAAAGTATTTCTAGTGAGAAAAACTTTGGTGCTTTCAATGTTAGCGTCTTTATACTTACCAGTTATGAATATTATCAGTTTCCACACAATTTTAGGGAGTTTGTTCAAAATCTGATGAATATATCGTATAGCTGTCATATAATAAGCTGGCAAGCAAATGGTCAAAGTAGTGGCGCCATCTATTGCTGAGTTTGGGGAATAACTGAGCTAAGAATGTTCGGCGAAAATCATTTAAAACCCCAATTTAAATAAATTATACAAGCTACAAGGTTATATAAACTTCGGTCGATCCGAAGTTAGCTTTCCTCTATTTTCTATTTTTAAAAACTCTTACTTATACGCTTGAAAAGTGTATTATAATTTTGCCGAGGAGTTTGCAACGCATGAAGGAATCATCTACGATCACATAAAGTATAAATACGGAAATTGATTTTTTGCATGAATTCAATAATGGTACTGACATTTTCGCTAAGGCTACTGATCTTAAATTTTATTTATTCATTCGGCTCTTGCCCAGTGCTACAAGATAATACTTATTTTTATCGCACTAGTCACAATTTTGCAGAGCAAATCCCGTTGTAGTTAAGGTTATTTTCTGACTTCAATGCTTAAATAATTTGAAATATTGTGATCAACTTAAAGATGCTCTTAAAAAATAAGGTTTTAAACGATTTTCTTTTTTTGAAAACTTGACTTCCAGCGAGGCAAACACCTTTGCTTTAAATTGAAGTGGCTTCCAAATAAAAACAACAAAATTGTAAAGTGTAAATTTGGAAACTGTTGTCAATGAGAGTTCAAATTCATAGGATTCTGAAAACTTTTACGATACCACTAATGGAAGATTGGATGAAACTGAGAATTGTTACACAGAGAAAAAAATATGCATCATCTACACGAAAATTTATAATTTCTATACGTTTTGACCGGGATTTTCAACCCATTACTTTTGTGCAGCTTTTTTTCGTGCCGCGTTTAGTTTTCTCATTTCAACATGTGGCGTGTGGCTTTTCTGCATGCCTTGTTTAGCTTTCTCATTTCTAAATCTTATAGTTAGATTTAAGACCGTAGAGTTAATATTTATTACTAACATAAATTGGTGAACCATGCGTTTTAACCTTTATTTTTTTTGTACCTTTAGCTTTACCAGGGTACTGGAAATTCCGGATACCTAACTTAAATTCCAAATGTGTTTGCCTCATGAACACCTATATTTCCGATTCGATGTGCCTGCAGCTTGGGAAAGTCCAGTTAAGACCAATGAGGTTGATAAAGACTCTTGTTGGAACAGCAAATTGGAGCAGGCTGAGAAGATAACACGAATCAATATCGCGATTGATCAAGCAGATTCATTAGCCGTAGCTTGTCAGTATAAGATGGTAGTAGGCGATGGGGCTCCCAGTTTAAGCGGCGCAATGCTAACAGAAGATATTGTTTTTGAACACTTTCTATTAGAAAGAAAGTTTCTATAAGGTCTTGGTACCTATCATACTAGTGAGACCAAACGCAAGAGCAATATTCAAAGATCGGGCGAACAAGTTAGGTAAACAAAAGTTTGGTGATTTATGAATCATCGAATTCTTTTGACCAGAGTTTAATAAAAGCCAAAACTCCCTGAAGCAGCCTTTAAGATGCCTGTCAAAATTCTCTTAAGAGAAACTCGTGTTAAATTGAACCTGTAAAATTACATCAAAGAAGGCTTAATTTTCTAAATATTTAGAGTTATTTGTTTTGCTAATACACTATCGTCAGAGAGTCTCTTTAGATATATGTATGACAAGTGTAAAGGCAGCTTTAGATTTATTCACTATAAAGCCGATATGGTCAACAAATTAATTAGTATTATTTAAAGATCCGCCAAAGGATTGGTAAAGATATGGCCAAAAGATAGTTCGCTGCTGCAGCGCCTCCGCTGCGGAGTAGGCGTGGGCATGTCAAGCCACGCCCATTTTTTACTCTTCAACCTCACAGCTTAAATTTTGGCGACTGCATGTCACAATTCTAATACGGGACTGAACAAACTTCTGTTCACATCTAAAATTTACATTTTTTCTACATCTTACATCTTATCTACATTTCGAAGTTTTACCCAAAAGTATGCACTAAATCTTTCTGGTTTGTGTACATTGTCGTACACATGTGTACACATTGGTCAGTTCCTTAAATGCTGATAACCAAAACCACATAAATTACTTTTGTTGTATTATTATGTCCGATTGCCCGTTCCTTTGTCTGCTTTATTTTACTAGTCCAACAGGTTTTAAGCTGTTTGCATGTCTCCATATATTGTGTGCTATTAATAATGGCATACTCACTATTGATCATCTATTTGATCAATGCTAATTATTTTTTTGGTATTTTTACACCCTTGCAGAAGGTATATTAAAATCAGGGCTGCAAACAGCAAATCAGCAGGGGCTCACTTCTGGGCTCGAACCCACCAAACTTTTGGGTTCGGGTTCACTAAGCAGGTTCAGAAGGTCGCTGGACCTCGGTTAAGGTTCGAACCGGGGTTCAGGAATAATTGTGTTCAGAAAACATGTACGTAAATTGAAACAAACTTAGACATTTTATTCATATATATATAATATATATAGAAGTTGAGAAGCTTGACAATATCATATTCGAGCTTGGATTAAAGAACGTTTTGCAAGCTCCAGGTCAATAATTCATGGAGCAATGAGTATTAGAGATCAAATTTACGTTGGCTCTTAATTTTGAGTGGTGTTAAGCGATAGTCCGCATTGAAATTCTTATTGTCCGCATAGGCAAATCCACAGTGGTTAGCAGTGCTATAAATTCTAGTCTGTGAATAATTTCATGTTTGTTCATATACTAACACGGTCGACTGTACAGCTGCTTTCAAGAACCTCCACGGTTCTTATATCAGTAGGCTTTGCAAATCTTCTGCAAGTCGGCAGAGGCCACCTCATGTCAGCATTGCTATGACTGTTTCGCAATTCCAAAAGCAGCCAGGGAATCAAACCGGAACCAGAACCGGAACCGTATACCGAAAAGAACCAATTAAAACTCAGAGCCAGAACCTGAACTGGAACCCATATATTTGAATTTTTTGTATACCGGTATTCGAGAACCGTTATTCTTGGTACCGAAAAGTACCGAAAAAAACCTTAACATTGTACCGGTACAGTTTCGGTTCTAGGCGTAACAACTAGACTGCACAGCGAGCATTTAATTTTTAGAAAGTTTCCCTGGCATTTTATCGGACCCACATTATAATATCACACAATTTCCTGGGTTAACTATTTTGGCGGATATTTATTTGAGAATTTTTATCCATTTCTGTTTAAGTCCAACTAAGTGTGGAAATTAGCTCTGACACTTTATCTAAAAGTGAAAACGAAGTCGATTCATAGTTCGCGCACTTGCAGCAACATTGTCATACCTCTAAATAATCGATTTTGTTTTCTCTATGGAAAGTACATCTTTTTGTTAATCAATCCAATTCCAAAGTAAGCCGAAGAATCTGTAACGATATCGTCTATAGGACAACTATGATATGTCGCTCGCTTTTTGGATCATGAAAATGAACCTGTAAAATGAAATAACATATTTCTAGAGAATAAATTATATCAATATGAAAATTGTACACCGTATAGAACACAATATGGCGAAAATTTCTGTACCATTAACTCAAAAGTCGTGACAGTCTTAAAGTAAGTGAACGTTATGTATTTATATGAAAATAATTGTGACAATACAAATAGTTCAGTATCATCACAAATTAGTTTAAGTGCATTAATCAAGATTTTCTGAGCTTAAATCGTTAACAAAATAATAAAGATGCAAGTCGACAAATTTTCGGAACTGCAGGAGCTATCAAAAGCTCTTCTTGCTGTTCCAACTACCAAAGTAAGCCTAAGCGATAGGTAGGAAGTTAGTTCCGGCTGGCTCTTTGTAGGGACGACACATAGACCTTACGGTCCTTAGTGAGGCCGATAAAAATAATATAATTTCAATCATGTAATGAATACAAACTTAAAAAAATATTTTATGAAAACAATCGAATACATCCGTATTCGTGTGTGTCTAGATTGCATATCCACTTTGTCAGGTCTTAGGCTAAAATTTTTTTTTAAATTTTAACGGTTCATACCGGTGCGTACCGGTATACCGAAATAAAAATCAAGGTAGCAATACGAAACCGAATACCGAAATAATGTTGGAACCAAAACAGAACCTTTTACCGAAACATAAGTTTCGGAACGTACCAGAAGCGGAACCGAAACCGGAACCGAAAAACGATTCGGTTTGATTCCCTAAAAGCAGCACATGTGAATAAACTGACAAAACCACAGACAACGCCAAATTGACAGAAGACTTTGTGTATATGTGGGCACTAGCCTGATCCAAACTTTAACCAAAAAATTTTTTTTCTACCGCCCAATATCGACGTCATGTTCAATGCTTACTGACTAATTGATTGGTACTCTCCCTCAATGCCTCATATTTCATCACAAGCTGCACATGCGGCTTGTAGAGCGATTCAAACTTATGGCGCCCAAGTGTGGGGCAACTCTTGCTTTGACGAGGTAGACTCGCTCAATCGAGCGCAAGTTCTTAACCTACCAGATAGCACACCGACATACGTTCTAGCCATTGATACGGGGTTGGAAGATGGCCACATCTATACCTATGCACTACATTTAAAATACATAACTAAGACTATCTTCGAATACGCTAGCGACAGACTACCAAGTATTCTTTCGCGCAAGATAAAAGAAAGAGAAATCTCGTAGTACAAAAATCTGTTACTCAAAATAAACGATTGCGGAATAGATACTAGATAGAGCTACAATGCGAAAATTTGCTGACTAAACTTTAATATAAGTTATTTATGTTCTTGATTATTTCGGCTCCAAGTCAATTCAATCCGGAGATGAGTATTTTGGAGGTTCATAGGCTGGAAATGTCATTTTAAGCATCTTCCGTTTCTTTTCCTCCCTCACCGAGCCGGTGAATGCCGTCAAACTTACCGCTTTTGCAATTCCAAGCGCAAAGTTGACTCTGTCCACATAAGGCCGCTGGTCCTTCTTCTCTTCAAAAGAAGCTCAAACGTATTCTAAATTGCATTAAATAAATAATTCATTATTAAAACTTTAAATCATAATGATAACTTACCACGCTCGCCATATTAAAGTCACACCAGAATGTAAACAAACAAGAGATCCCACTCAAAACGAAATCCAATCAAAATCAAATTAAAATCAGCTTCAAATTTGATTTCGCTAAATCTTTTAGTATGACCATTACTTCCTCACTTTTTCTGGGCACACTGGACGTTTTGTATGGAGCAGCTGTGAACAGCTGTTCGTCGAAATCTAAATCAAATCTAAATCGCTTTCAGGAATACCACTAATATTCATGTAAATTCAATTCAACTAGTTCCTTAGGACTTCAATCAATTTCAGTTACTAGTCCAGTCAAATAAGCAAATAAAAGGGGTCAACCTCGGAACGAGAGATAATAAGCTGGAAACTTCTACACAGAAAAAAAAAGGCAGGATATTTTCAATCTTCTTAATCTTGGAGTAAGCTCGGCATGAGCTTGAAAATTCAATCTCGATTTGCAGGATATTCGACACAACTCAAGCTTCCAGGAAAGCTTCAATCCCCTTTGAGATCACATGTTCATAATTAAGAGAGCGAGAGCGACAAAATTTAAGTAGCATTTTTGATTTGAGAGCGAGAGCGACAAAGTTTAAGTAGCATTTTGGACAAGCGGCAAAAATGCGATGGCGATGGTCGTGAGCGATGAGATGCCATTCCATTCGCGTTCAGTGCGTATCATCGTGGGTTCGAGTCCCAGTTAAGCCGAATAAATTTTTACATTTCTTTGTTTTTCAGAAGTTTTAAAAAAACCAAAACTGTTGTGGGTCTTGAAGGTGTATAAAGGGGGATGTCCTATGGAATATGGCGGAGGAAAGGAAGAAGAGAGGTATCTTTTTATTAAGATTAAATTGTTCTCGAATTTTTTGCTTAATTCAATCTTTTTTAAGATTACCCCGGTATATATGTAATCTTTTTCAGGATTAAAAAAGGCAGATCAACTCAATCTTTTTCCGGATCGGGTCAAGCATATTCGGGATTACGTTGTTTTCATTACCGATTGGGAATGATTTGATCCCGTATGGATTGATTTTTTTTGAGTGTATACACGTTTGTTTTGGCGTTCTAGACGTTGAGTCAAAGGTCACATAAAATTACATGTGCGCGTCGTTAGTTATTCAAGGTCAAAGGTCACAAAAAGCAGTTTTTAGCGATTATCTCGGTTTCTATAGCTTCAATGATGTAAACAAATTTCGTGTTAACAACTTTTTTTTATGCGCCCAAGCGTTTTTGAGATAGAGGGCAGAGAGCCCGCAGTGGTCAGCCATAATCACAGTAATGAAAGGTCAACCGTGAATCTTAGTAAATAATATCTTCTATAAAGTTATTAAATCATTGAAATTTCATTAACAATAAAAAAGTCCCAAGTGCTACCATTGAAAAGTTGTGCAGCTCATCCGTTCGATATAGGGAATCGCTGTCGTCCACAATTGAATCACTTTGTACTGGGCCAAAGTTACTCATCCTCGGCCATTATAACGTATTTGTTTATATGCATGGCATACGGATACCTTCTTTGCGCCGACAAGTCTGGCAAAAACGACATGTGTGGAGCTAACTCCCGCTGCACATCGCTACCTCGCTTGAGTATCGATGGGTACGCCTCCATCATTTCAAATTGTGAACATAATTAAACTCCATAATTACTATATTTACCTTCCTTTCCAAGGGCAGCACCGATACTTTCCCAGATAGGGAAATACTTTCCTGTTAATGGGTAAGCTTCCACATCAGAGGTTTCTCTTTTATTAAATTAACTATCGCCACCTTCTTCTCTAATGACATGATGTTCATTTATTACTCATTTCAAAAAACCCGCCACACACTTGTGTATGTAGACAGCGAAAAATATGTTTTACACATATTTCAAACCTTCGAAATAATCACTCATCGCGTGACACCTTGACGTCGGGTGGCAACGCTGTGATATCGATATGACATTTTTGCGCATGAACTCCAGACTAACTCACGAAACAGCAACTAGCGAAATCCGTGTGAAATCGTTTGTTTTATATTGAGTTTTTGATTTCGCGAGTATTTCGAGGGTATCTCCGAATCCTTTACGCAATCGTTTTTTCAAATTCTCGTACTTTTTCTAAGGCGTTGCAAGGGCGATAAATTCCGGCATGAGTGGCAAACTGATCTCAAAGTCTCAGCCTAGCTTCGGCCCTATGTTTCCAAGTCACCGCACTCTCTTGTTCTCCAAAATATATTTGTTTGCCAAATCCGCTATTTTCCCGTCATTTCTAGCTTTTTTAAAAACCGGATTGCGGGAAAAATGTTACAAACAACGCGAAGCGGGAATTCCAGCTTTTTAAAAAGTGATTTCGGCTGCTTTTCAGCTTTATTTTGATTTTGGACCAAATCAATAGTTATTTACCTCAGTCAGTTATTTGTTGACAATAATTACCACCTCCAACTGTCATATAAAGGGTTTGACAAGCTTACAGATCATTTAAGCAAAATGCCGAAAGTTTTCAATCAAAAATATCGTGAAGTCTGGCTGTAAGGTCCGGAGTTTAAGGCTTGACTTCGGAATGATGAAACTGATGCCTCTCGAGTTTACTGCAGTTATTGCAAATGCAAAATCACCGCGAAACTGTGTGACTTGCGCGCTCATTCAACTACAATGAAAAACACACAAACTCAGGGCTGTTTTCAGCAGAAAAACTAGAGCGTAAGTTAAAGTCGGCTGATGGGAAATGGAGATGTCTTGCCTCCTGGGACTTCTGGTGAGATCCGGATTACATGTCCTAACCAGCGCAGGCGCTGTTGCTTTATGCGCTTGACTAGACTGATGTCCTTATAGAGCTCATACAGTTCGTGATTCATTCGAATGCGGTATCCATCGCCAACTTTTAAAGGTCCATATATCCTCCGAAGGATTTTTCGCTCGAAAACGCCAATCGCCTCCTCATCCGCTGCTGTCATTGTCCATGCTTCTGCGCCGTATTGCAGGACTGGGATGATGAGCGACTTGTATAGCGCAATTTTGGTTCTTCGAGAAAGGGCTCTGCTCTTGAACTCCCTACTGAGCCCGTAGTAGCATCGGTTTCCAAGAGTAATTCTTCTTCGGATCTCCAGGCTGATGTTGTTGTCGCCGGTAATCATCGTCCCGAGGTAGACAAAATCCTCTACAACCTCAAAGTTGTACTCCCCCATAGTAACAAATTGTCCAAGACGCGTAGACTTCTTGTCCGTGGATACTAGGTACTTTGTCTTGTCCTCGTTTACCGCTAAGCCCATCAGTTTAGACTGCTTCTCAATCTCTGAAAACGCCCTGCTTACCGCCCGTTCGTTTTTGCCGATAATGTCAATATCATCGGCGTATGCGAGTAGCATTAGATCTTTATAAAGAAATGAGCCCGATCTGTTGGCATTTGGGCACTGGCGCAGTATATACTCCATCAGTAGATTAAAGAAGTCACACGATAGGGTGTCACCCTGCCTAAAACCTCTCTTGGTATCAAATGGTTCGGAGAGGTTCTTTCCTATTTTGACGGAGCTTCGAGTGCTTCTCAATGTCATCATGCAAAGTCGAACGTACTTTGCTGGTATACCAAAGGTAGACAGGGCTTCAAAGAACCTTGACCTTATCGGTGTGTCAAAGGCTGATTTATAATCAACAAAAAGATGGTTGGTTTTGATATTTCTCTCATAGGTCTTCTCCAGGGTTTGTCGTAATGTGAATATCTGGTCTGTGGTGGATTTACCAGGTCTGAAGCCACACTGATACGGTCCGATCAGTGTGCTAATAAGCGGCTTTAGACGTTCACAAATAATGCACGACAGAATCTTATATGCGATGGGAAGGAGACTGATCCCGCGGTAGTTGGCGCAAACTGCAGGGTCTCCTTTTTTAAAAAGTGGGCAAATTACACTTAGACTCCAATCTTCAGGCATGCTCTCGTCGGACCATATTCTGCTGATGAGTTGGTGCATGCACCTTACCAACTCCTCGCCTCCAGCCTTAAACAGTTCAGCTGGCAGGTCATCTGCACCTGCTGATTTGTTGTTCTTAAGCCTTTTTATGGCTACACAGACTTCGTGATGGTCCGGTGGGTCTATCTCTATGTTGTCGATTGGTGGCGTCGCTACTACTCCAGAGGCGGTATTGTGTTCGTTGTCGCCTCCCAGCAGGTTGGCGAAATAGCTTCTCCATTTTGTCTAGCGCCACTTGCGGATCTGTGACCAGATTTCCATTTTCGTCCTTGCATTGTGTGACTCCGGGTTTGAAACCTTCGGTAAGTCGTCTAATCTTTCGATAGAATTTTCGAGTCTCACCCATGCCGAATAGCATCTCGACTTCCTCACGCATGCGCCTTTCTCGCTCATTCTTTTTCCTTCTGAAAAGGCGCTTCTCCTCTCTCCTTTTCTTCCGGTATTGCTCTTTAACAGCCCGCGTTGCTCCCGACTGCAGAGTTCTCCTGTAGGCAGCGTCTTTCTCTGCAGTAGCGTCGCGGCACTCCTCATCATACCAAGTCTGCTTTCGAGGGTGCTCGGCGTATCCGAGTATCTCCTTGGCAGCCGTACTCATGGAGTGTGATATATGATTCCACTGTTCGCTTACACCAGAAGGGAATGGTGAGTTTTCCCTGAGCAGTTGGGTGAGTTTAGCTGTGTAGGCTTCAGAGGTCCGTTGTGATTGCAGCTTATCGACATTTAGCTTTTCGACGTGTACTAGCTGAAGGCAGGCATGCGCACACTGAGCCGCGTGCGCACTTTGGCTGCAACAAGGTGGTGATCCGAGTCTATGTTGGCACCTCGAATCGCACGCACGTCTAGAACACTCGATGAGTGCCTTCCGTCGATCACAACATGATCAATCTAATTCGCGTTAGTTGATCAGGGGACTTCCAGGTCGCCTAAACCTGGTACTACTTATGACCATGTTCCTCCCCGCGGCAAAATCTAATAGCCTCTCTCCGTTAGCGGAGGTTGTTTCATGAAGGCTAAATCGGCCGACTGTCGAGCCAAAAACTCCTTCTCTCCCAATTTTAGCGTTAAGGTCGCCAAGCACGATCTTTATGTCGTGATCGGGGCAGCGCTCATATAATTGTTCCAGGCGCTCATAGAATTCGTCTTTTATCGAAGCGTCCTTGTCTTCCGTTGGGGCGTGTGCACAGATAAGACTAATATTAAAATATTTAGCCTTAAGTCTGAGTGCGGCTAGTCGCATGTCCACTGGTGTGAAACTGATGACAGCGCGACGCAGTCTTGCACTGACTGCAAAGCCGCATCCAAACTCATGCTTGGAAGCATGTCCGCTGTAGTAGATCTCCCAGGGTGCATTGGTTGTTGATGTTCTTTTCACCATGCTCCCCGGTCCAATCCATCGCATTTCCTGAAGTGCGGTAACGTCCGATGAATATTTCTCAAGGACATTCACCAAATGGATATCAGCACCTTCTCTGTTGAGGGTGCGAACATTCCAGGTGCATATCCTCAAATCGTGGTCCTTAAAACGTTTGCGTGGGTCGTCGTCAGAGGGGGTCCGTATCCGAGGCATTGTTGTCGCAGTTTTCATTGGTGGAGTTTTTTTGACGGCGGTGGGTACCAAACCCGACGCACCAACCCTATATATTGTACCCTGTAGGGAGGGCTCGCCGCTCACGTTAGCCAGAAGCTTTGCGGATGCAAAGCGTTCTGTTTACAGTGGTCACCAACGAGGAGGTGTGAGTCGACTTGAGAACAACGCAGTAAGCCAGGATCGCGCTGGGTTTGCCAAGTTGAACCGATCAGCCGCTTTACCTCAC
>JBAMBO010001311.1:0-53820 GCA_037044535.1 Lordiphosa magnipectinata
ATATATATCTGCCATACAAAAGTTATGTCTGAAAAAAATCTTAGTAGGAAAAGCTTTCGCTCCCAAACTTGTTACTGATCAATATTTTATGCAACCACACAATTATGCTAAGATTGATCCAAATCGGATGACTATGGACTATAGCTGCCATAGGAACGATCGGTGGAAAAAGTCTTTCTAGTGAGAAAAACTTGTTTCCTTTCAACGGTAGCGTCTTTATACTTTCCAGTTATGTATATTATCGGTTTCCACACAGTTTTGTTAAGTTTGGTCCAAATCTGATGAATATAGCTGCTATACAACAGACTGGCAACCAAGTGGCGCCATCTATTGCTAAGATTGGCAAATAACTCAAAATCGGATGAATATATCGTATAGCTGCCACATAAAAAACTGGCAAACAAATGTTTAAAGAATAACTCAGCTAAGAATGTTCTACGAAAATAATTTAAAACCTTTATTTATATAAATTATACAAGCTTCCGGGGTATATTAACTTCGGTCGAGCCAAAGTTAGCTTTCCTCTATTTTTTATACTCTGTACCGAAGGTACATAGAGTATATTAAGTTTGTGCAAAAGTATGTAACAGGGAGAAGGAATCGTTTCCGACCCTATAAAGTATATATATTCTTGATCAGCATCAACAGCCGATTCGATATAGTCATGTCCGTCTGTCCGTCTGTCCGTCCGTCCGTCCGTCCGTCCGTATGAACGAAGAGATCTCAGAGATGGTAAGAGCCCCCGCAATTTGGAAAATACGTGTATCTTCCACAGTTTTGATGATAGACGGTTCGTACCTTTAAGAGATATCTAGTAATCAAAATTATTAATCGATTTGCTGAAGGAATGATAAAGATCGGATGAACGATACTCAAGCTATGAGCAAAAAACGGCCAGTTAACACCCCCCACCCCCACAACCCATAACAACAGCGTTCCGTTCAACAGAAGCAATCTTAGTGAGAGAGAGAAAGAGAGAGACTTAGAGAGCGCACCACGTTGTGCGTTGTGTGCTAACTGGCCGTTTGACTCGTGACCAAATGCGAGCTGCGACATTAAGGGTGCAGAGTATGTTATAGTCGGGCTTGACCGACTTTCTTTCTTGTTATGTAAGCGTTCTTAAACTCTGGCATTTCAAAAACAGCATTTGCAAGGGTATAAAAACTTGTGCGCAGATGAAGTTAGCTTGACTTTCTTGTTTGAAGCTACTTGGAAAAAATTCCGCCCAAAAACTTCCTGTCCTACTCTGTACTTTATATTACGACTTAGTAAATTGTTCTGCTTTTTATTTTGTTTATAAGCCTTGGAGATATAAGCTCGTATTTCCTCCCTCAACAACTTTATATGATCGTCTCTGTAAAGCGGGCTTACAAAATTCATCCAGCAGGTTTAGTCTTCGGAGTAGGTCGTAGTGCGTGCAATGTAGACATATCAAACCCGAAGAGGGCGTAATAGGGGGAAATTTGAGTACTCTGATGCACACCATTCCTTAGGGCGCAACTAATGGTCTGGATGTGCTCATCCTATTCTCGCTGGTCTTCATCAAATCGCACCGAAGATATAATTGAACGGTTAACTCGATCGGAAGCATTTCACTGCGGTGAATGCAGCGCCGTGTACATATGCCTTACGCCAAATGATGTAAGCCAACAGTTGAAGGTATTAGACTTAATTTATGATCCGTTGTCACTAATAAGTATCTCTGGCACTCCAAAAGTGAAAAAATGTGGTCCTGAAGAAAATTCTGTATGACATCCGTTGTGAACTGTTTCACAAACCAATAAAACCAATGCAATTTAGATAAATGGTCTAAGACTATAAGCAATGCCATGTTTCCTTGTTTGCTCCTTGGAAAAGGACTAATCGAAATTAATTGGAGGTTTTAATGAAAAATTAGGTGCTTTGGTCGATTTACAGACTTGACAGTCACGAATATAACCTCGGACCGGAATCACCATTCCGGGCCAGTAAATATTCCTACTTATCAACTTCTTTCCCATACCACCGTGTGCTGAAACTACACTATCGTGTGCTCGCTTAACAACGTTTTCAGTAAGCCCTTGTGGTATCCGCAATTTCCAAATGTTATGTCTTGGGGGCTCAGTTCCATCATTGTGTTGTTTCCAAATGTAAACAAACTCTTCGACTATAGGAATATCGGGATAGTGAGATTGGCTCGACACTATTTTACCCTTGAGCTGTCTAAAATAATCTTCTACAAAGAATGGAGAGTTAAGATCAACTTCCGGACTGACTTCTTCTAAAGCACCTTGAAATACAGTACTCAAATTTAAGCCTGAGAAGCTGAGATTAAAACCGTAGCCGAATACAGATTTTAACCTCTAAAAACACTTTTCAATTTGTTACCTAAACCGTAACGGCAACCGAAAAAAAATGTTTTCTTACAACCGTAACCCCATAACCTTTATTGGGAAGCATTGAAAGAGGCATTAATTGAAGAGTTTGGTGTTGGGCTATCATCAGCAGAGATACATCGTAGACTCAGTAAGCGGCAACAGAAGAAGAGTGAAACGTTGCAAGAATACCTCTACGCTCTGATGGAAATCGCAGAACCCATTGAATTAGAGGATGAGAGTCTGATAGAATATTTTGTGAATGGCATTCCAGACACTCGCGCCAATAAAGCTTTACTATATCAAGCCAGGAGCATGAGGCAGTTAAAATTACAGATCAAGGCTTATCAGAAGATGTGTGGTACGCCAAGGCCGCCACAGAA
Source organism: Lordiphosa magnipectinata (assembly GCA_037044535.1). Lineage (NCBI taxonomy): Eukaryota > Metazoa > Arthropoda > Insecta > Diptera > Drosophilidae > Lordiphosa > Lordiphosa magnipectinata. The sequence goes on from JBAMBO010001311.1 coordinate 2,738, forward strand.
ATATGATTCGCAGTTCAATGGCAGTAAAAGTGATTCTGGAAAGGTGTTTCAGATGCAATCAACCAGGACATAGAGCAGCCCAGTGCAAAGTCGAAGTGGAAGTAAAGAAAGAAAAGACAGCAAATACGGTAAAGAAAGATATAGGAACAAATCCGACAAGTACGTTTACTTCTTCCGGATTAGAGCTGAAAACGGTCGTCCATTCAAGAATAAGTTTCCAAGGACTTGTTGACACAGGAGCAGACTTGTGTTTGTTGCGTCGCAAAGTTTTCCTAAAGTTAGATGTTGACCAGTTGATAGGAAAGCAAAAATGTTTAACAGGAATCGGTGAGAGTCAAATCGTTACATTTGGTGGTATAACTATTCCTGTGCAGATCGATGGTATCGAAATGAATATCGAATTTCATGTCATAGCAGATGAGGACATAGACTTTGATGCGACATTCGGCAGAACAATTCTTGAAAATGTCGACATGAGAGTGACAAAAGGTGGGACAGAGTTTGTGAGCAGAACAGGGGGCAAAGATTGCCAAGAAGTGATAGGTTCATGCTCTGGAAGTTTGTGTATGCTGAGCTCAGAACAGACTGAAGATAATGTGGACATAGTTTTGTCACATTTGTCTAGTTCACAGGCGAGTGAAGTAGAATGTATGATTGTTGATTATACACCGAAGAAAAATGTCAAGTCGCCTGTAGAAATGAAAATAGTTGTGACAGATGATATACCAGTTTATCAGCATCCAAGACGTTTGGCGCACAGTGAGGAGAAAACTAAGGCTGTGGATTATTTTCCAGTACCCAACGACAAAAAGGCAGTGCAACGTTTTCTTGGGCTAACTTCGTATTTCAGAAAGTTTATTGAGGGATATGCAGTAATTGCCAAACCATTGTCAGATATGTTGCGCAATAATTCGAAATTTAAGTTTAAGGATTTACAGCAGATAGCGTTCGAGCAGTTGAAGGCTGCATTGACGAGTAATCCGAAATTGATGACTGAGATTCACACAGACGCATCTATGTTTGGATTTGGAACTCGAAGTGCTTGCGGTTATTGGGGCTTTGACAAAGTGGCGGGTTTATGTTTTGGGGACGAAGTGTAAAATCATAACTGATTGCAAAGCGTTCGCTATGACGATGAAGAAGAAAGAGGTACCGTTAAGAGTTGCGAGATGGGCAATGTTTTTACAGGATTTTTAATTTGAAATTGAACATCGATCAGGATCTAAGATGAGACACGTTGATGTATTGAGCCGAGTCTCATGTTTCGTTTTGACAGAGAGCGTCGTGTATAGGTTAAAAGAGGCACAAATGGCCGATTATTGGACGAAAGCTAAAAGAAGTCTGGTAGAAGACAAAGGGTACGAAAACTACTACATTTCAAACCAAGTTTTGTTTAAGGACCCAGATCGAGAATTGATTGTCGTGCCAATTCAAATGGAGACTGAAATCATACAAATTGCGCACAAGCAGGGACATTTTTCGTGTAAGAAAACTCAAGACTTAGTCGAGAAATCGTACTTTATCCCAAAGTTAAAAGACAAAGTGGCTAGAGTCGTGGGAAGTTGTATAGAGTGCATTTTGGTGAACGCAAAGGCCGTTAAGCAGGAAGGGTATCTAACGTCGATTGATAAGGGTAATAAACCGTTAGCAACATATTGACCATGTGGGGCCGATGGAGATTACTAAGAAGCGCTACAACCACATTCTGGTAATCGTTGACGGATTTTCGAAATTTGTATGGTTATATCCAACGCGCAGTACTGGAGCTGAAGAGGTTATGTACAGCTTTTATAGCCAACTCGTTCAGTGAGTATTGTAAGAAGGAGAATATACAGCATTTGATGATCATTACAGGAGTACCCCGTGGAAACGGACAAGTTGAGCGAATGCATAAGATTGTAGTCCCTATGTTGTCAAAAATGAGTATGGAAAGTCCAGGTTCTTGGTACAAACACGTGGGTAAAGTTCAGCAGTTGATCAACAATGTCGAGCCGAGAAGCACTAAGATCACACCATTTAAGATCTTAACAGGTGTTGATATGCGTTGTCAGGATGTTTCGGAACTCAAAGAGCCATTACAGCATTCATTTGTTGACGAACTAGATGAACGCGAACAGATGCGAAGAGAGGCCAGGGAAAATATAAGAGTTTTGCAAGAGGAGAATCGAAAATCGTTTGACTGGAAAAGAAAAGTAGAAAAGCAGTACAAGATAATCGATTTAGTAGCGATTAAGCGTTCTTAGTACGGAGTCGGGCTTAAGCTTAAGGGAAAGTATCTAGGGTCGTACAAAGTGGTGAAAATACACAAGCATGGCAGGTATGACGTAGAGAAGGTAGGTGATTCAGAAGGACCTAATAAGACGTCTATCGTGGCAGAGTTTATGAAGGAGTTCGGGACGAATCCTGCGTCAGGAGGGCCGAATGTAGGATTCCGCGAAGAGGCAAGAGAGCCAGGAGAGCAAGCAACCCAGAGAGCTTCGGTGTGCAAAGAGGGTGGGTTGAACTTAGAGAGTCAGTCGGTGCCGGAATCTCGTAGGCTACACACGTTTTCGCTATGAACAATTAAACTCACTAAAGTTAATACACACACACACTATTGTATAAGTTATAAGTTTATCCACATAATATTAATAAATAATCATCATAATATAAACATCGTCGTCTCTGGACTTATTTGCATCACGGCAAAAACTCAGGGGCCACATTGATAGCCAGGCAAGTGTAGTTCAACGGGAAGGGCGTTAATTATCTTATCTACAAGTCCACCTCCACCATGAACGTTCGACTTTGAACTATTCGAACTATATAAGCGCATACCTATTTTATTAGGTGGTTAATCGTTGAAGATATCTTAACGACTGATGTGCTTTGAGAGTCACTAGCTCAAAAAAACAGAACATTGTGGTTAAAAATTTTGATTTTGCTGATAGTCAAAATGAAGCAGTTAAGACTGGAGCAATTGATGTAAGACTATCTATAAGTTTATCGACTCCAAGCGCTTCGGGCACAGAAGCTTATTGTTTGCTAATGCATGATCGCTTAGTGGAATATTCACAGCTAAGTCGTTTAGTTCAACGCATTGTTTAGAAGTAGCAACAAAAAATGCGGATACAATAAATCTTTGAACAACATGAATCCAGATATTTTGGATTGTTTTAAGATAGAGCCTCCAGGAGTACTCATCAGGAAAATTGCTAAGATGTATTCGGATTTCATCATATGTCGAAACCCTCTCCTTTTTCTCATCCAGATATAGTAAAAAGTTCTCTCACAACGGGCCTCCTGCTCGTTAAGCACACTATAAACCAATTCACGCAAACCATAGAGACCTACTATTCTGCCAGCTAGTACAGATCTGCAAGCGAATGTCTGAAAAAATACAGAAACGAGCAATGAAAACAAAGATTTTGTTGAAAAGAACTTTGAACTATTTGTACTTACCAACATTGTCCAGTTTCGATTTTTGATGAAATTCAAAATTGAAGTAAAGTCACTGTAGTTCTGTCTCTAGTTTATATAGAAATTGAAACCTCACACACAGATCTTGAGCCTAGAAATTTCATTCTAAAGCCTAGTACTGAGGGCGTTCGAATTTTCCTTTCGTCACAGTATTTCACATAAATAGAAACACTTTCTAAAAGCACATGAGCATCAAAGCAAAGCCAAGGTGTTTCTGATTATATGAAATACTGTGACGAAAGGAAAATTCGAACGCCCTCAGTACTAGGCTTTAACTACGAAAAAATGCCAGCACAGCAGTTCAAAATCAAAGTTCTCAATCTCAAAAGTTCATATATTCTCCTATTTAGCTACGAGGTTTAATATCTAACTAACTTTATTGAATGTCACTTACACAAACAATTATTGTTGAGTTGAACAGACGCGCCACCGCGCGTGGCCGAAGCCAGCCAGAAACTGCGCGCCAGGGATGGCGCGTGGATTGTCGTTCTGCTACTGCGTTAGTGATGGTGCTCGATGAATGGTGTGAGCAGAGGTGGACAGGGCTGCCACAGTACTCCTCCAAAGACCATGTGAGAACGAATGAATTAAATAATTTGTGATATATCTGGGATGAATGTCCAGGGGTGATCATCTACAGGATTTGCACAAGTCCCAATGGGAAGGAAAGCTTGCGTTTACTTCTCGCTGTGATGTTTGTGTTGTAGTTGAGTCGACGAACTGTTTCCAATGAGGGTAGAAACTGCCACTCGTTGTGGACTTTCGTGATGCCTCTCGTTAAGGACTTTCGTGATGAGATCGAGAACTTGAAGGTAGACCCAGGCTGGCATCAACTGCCAAACAAGGAGCGTCTCGAGTTGAAGCAGGTTGCTTGTGGTCGATTAGGTATGCGGATCGCTGTGCATGAACATCGGTGATGATGAAAGATGCGATGAAGATCCGAATTCAGCTGCTCGACGTACTTCCATAAGTATGAACGATGTCTGGCAGGCTGCGTACAATGTAAGATCTGGAAAATTGATCGGATGCTTGACCAACGTGAGCAGTGGTATAGGCAAGCATAGCAATGAACGCTTTCACACGTGGACAGCCTGACGTGGAAGACATTGGCTGCTGCAGGGTGTGGACGGTCGGACGTGCAGGACCTGGGCGACAGTCGTGTGATTTGCACAAAAAAACACACTCTGCTGTTTTTTTTTTTTTTTTTTTATATAGGGGGGAAAGCATTGAAAGCCGGATAGTGTGGGACTTGGGACTACCTCACCCACTAAAACCACTCCTATTCTCCGGTTCCCTCTCGCGGTACCACCGCTAAGTATTACTTCACGAGGGGGAGCTGGCATGAAGCCTCAGCTAGATACCTATCTAGGACTTGAAGTCATTCTGCGCTGTCTTTCAGCGCGACGCAGGGACTTAATTATTCGTGCTGCGAAATTGCTAAAAGCAGACCAATTGTTTTGCGAGCTAAGTAGAATACCCATCAAGTCGTTGACTATGAATAGTCTCCCAATCTCTAGACTTAGCTCTTCCCGTTCAGCAGCGAATCTAGGACAGACAAAAGGGACATGCTCAGCGTCTTCAAGGATCCCTGCACAGTGTGTGCAAAAAGGATCCGTGTCATGCTTAAACCTAAACAAGTAGGATTTAAAACATCCATGTCCCGTCATGTGCGTCATGTAAAAGTCAGTATGCCCGTGCGTTCTACTAACCCACGGCCTTAAGTCTGGTATTATCCGTCTTGTCCATTGCCCGTTGGTAGCAGTTCTCCATCTCGACTTCCACAGCGCAAACGTCTCTTCCAGGCGGCCAAGTGGCGTGTTTCTGCTGCAGGCTTCTTTAGCAAGTAGGTCCAACCCGGCCATGCCTGCTAGGACCAGCGCAGCGTCCTCGGAGACGGTGCGGAAAGCGCACAACACTCTAAGTGCGCACCTGCGGTATGCAGATCTGCAGTCCCGGCCGTACGAAAGTACCTCCATTGCTGGTGCCCATATCGGTGATCCGTATAGTATTATCGACTTCACCACGTTTGCGATAAGCATCCTGCTTCGCTGACGGGGTCCGCCAATATTCGACATCATTCCCGCTAACGCGGTTGAGGTCCTGGCAGCTTTCTCGCCGACATAATCCAGATGTTACTTGAAGGTAAGCCTATGGTCCAATATTAGGCCCAGGTATCTAATGGCAGGCTTCGACGTTATTAAGCAGCTTCCGACTTCAATGGAGGCAGATTCCACTATCTTCCTGCTACTGACTAGCACCGATTCCGTCTTGTGGGCTGCCAAACTCAGTCCGTTATTTGTGCTGACTTCGACTTCTTCCACGTGTTTAGCGACTGAGATGACTGCAATGTCGTCAGCGAATCCCACTATTGTACAGCCGTGAGGTAGCGGTAGGCGCAGTACTGCGTCGTACATGACATTCCAGAGAGTTGGGCCTAGCACCGATCATTGAGGTACAACTCCAGAAATCTCACGTTGCTTTGCTCCTGCTGCAGTATCAAATAGTAGTACTCTATTCGTGAAGTAGTCGCGGATCATCCTGATGACGTACTCAGACACTCGCAGCCGGTGTAGCGCTTCAAGTATGCTTTGCCAGCTGGCAGTGTTAAAGGCAGTATTTCTTGCGTCCACCGCGCCACCTGGTCCCTTCGATAGCATCTTGCGCTATACCTACTACCTTTGAGATTGCGTCAGTAGTGCTCAGCTTCTTTCTGAACCCGTATTGGTGCTCAGAAAGGCTTCGGCACTCTGCTGTTTGTAATTGTGTGTGTGCGCTGGTAGATTTTTTTTTTTTTTTTTTTTTAATTCGTTTATTTATATCTATTTACAACACTTATTACTAGTCTTAAAGAGGTAGGTGGCTGCGATTTTGCGGTACGGCCGTAAAGCATTGCTTCGCAAAACCATCAGTGCCCTTACTCCAACGTGCTCCTTCTATTCCGCTCCAGCCTACGCAACTCGATCAATACACAAGCTGTATATTGGCTAATCAGCTTCCAGTTCTCTCTGCTTTCCAGCATGAGTGGGACTATACTCTCCACTGAGAGGCGTCCAGGGCTTAGAGCTCCCTCTAGGTGCTGCTTGGCGCTGCTGAACCTGCCGCATGCAAAGAAGGCATGCTCAGCGTCCTCCACAGGATTCCCGCAGTAGGTGCAGCTCGCGTCTGCCTCATGCCCAAAGCGGTGCAGGTAGCTTCTAAAGCAGCCATGGCCGCTTAATAGCTGGGTCAGGTAGAAGTTTACCTGTCCGTGCTTCCTGTTAACCCATTCTCTAAGGTTGGGGATGAGGCGGTGAGTCCAACGACCCTTTGTGGATGAATCCCATCGGCTTTGCCACCTAATCAAGCTTTCTTTTTGGGCAGAAGTTCGCACTGGCTTTTTTTGGGTTGGTGGAAGGTTCCTGCCGTGAACCTCGTTAAACACCTTCGTGTTCACTGAAGCTAGTTCCTCCAGGGGCGGCACGCCTGCAATGACTAGCGCTGCATCATCTGACACTGTGCGGAATGCACAGCATATGCGGATTGCTCCCAGTCGATGTGTTGCCTCTAGACCACGACTGTAGCTTTTAACTTGCAGTGCCCCCAGCCAGACTGGGGCAGCGTACAACATGGTCGACCTCGTAACGCTGTTGAGCAGTAGCCTTCGACCTTGCTTCGGGCCTCGTGTATTTAGCATCATCCTAGAGAGCGCTCTGTTAGTAGATGCTGCTTTTGCGCTTGCGTAATCCATGTGCTCCCGGAAACTGAGCCTGGTATCAAGCATTACCCCCAGGTACTTCAGCGCTCTCTTTGAGGTAAGCGCCACATTGCCCACTGTAATTTGAGCAGTCTCCACCTTTTTACGACTGCTAATTAAGACAGCTTCTGTCTTGTTCCAAGCCTACTGAAGAAAGCCACGCCTCTATCTGCTTGATTGCTTTGTCGCACAGTGATTCTGCCTGTTTGAGGTGTTTAGCCACTACCAACACAGCAACGTCATCCGCAAATCCAACGAGTTCCACTCTTGGGGGAAGAGATAATCGCAGGATGCCATCGTAGATCACGTTCCACAGTAATGGACCTAGCACGGATCCTTGCGGAACACCTCCGGTTACGTTGTACGTCTCTGTGCGTACACTGGTGTCGAATTTGAGCACCCTGTTACTGAAGTAGCTGCGGATCATCTGGAGGAGGTACAGGGGGACTCCAAAGTTAATTAGGGCCTCTATTATACGGCTCCACCTTGCAGAGTTGAATGCGTTACGGATGTCTAGTGTAACAACCAGGCAGTATTCCTTCTCGCCGTTTCTCCATCTGGTTCCCTCTATAGCTTTCGCGGCTATGCCCACTACCTTCTTAATGGCATCGACTGTAGACTTTGCCTTACTGAACCCGTACTGGCTCTGTGAGAGATCACCAGCCGCAGCTATTGCGCGCTCTAGCCGTGTGCAGACTAGCTTCTCTAGGATTTTCCCAGCTGAGTTGATCAGGCAGATTGGTCTGTATGACGAAACCTCTCCTGGTGGCTTGCCTGGCTTTAGTAACAGGACCAATTTCTGCACCTTCCATATTTCGGGGAATACTCCTTCCAGTAGGCATTTGCTGTACATTTCTGCGAAGACTTCCGGTCTTAAGGTCAATGCTAACCTAAATGCCCTATTCGGTATCGAGTCTGGACCGGGGGCCTTGTTGATCTTCATGCTCCCAGCGACTTGGAGCACTTCCTCAGCAGTAACTTCCTCAATAACCATGTCCGGTGGCAACTCAGATGGTGAACTGAGAATGTCGCTGCCGCGAGGGAATAGCTGCTCTACTATTGCTTTCATCATGTCGGGGTCTTCCGGCTGTGATTGCGAGTGGGCGTTTAGTTTTTTCACAACGATTTTGTAAGCGCTGCCCCACGGGTCGTGCTCAGCTGAATCGCAAAGATCTAGAAAGCATTTGCGCTTACTATCTTTGATGGCCACTTTGAGAGTCCGTCTACAGCTGTGGTAAACAACTTGCCACGCACCAAAGTCTGGAGTTCCACGAGAGCGTTGGTAGCGCCTGCAATTTCGTCGGTCCACCAGTACACTGGAGCATGGTGCCGCCCATACGGTTTCCGTTGGGACATGCTGGAGTCACATGCCGTTCCGACTTGGGTCATTATGCGCTCTGCCATTTGTTTCGCGCTACCAATTGCAGCTAGACTTTCAACTGAACTCGCAAAAGCCTGCGTGTTCAGAGTCTCCGCGCGGTACACTTTCCACCGGTGTGCCCGGGGCAACTGGCTATTTACTGGCTCGCCTAATGTACACCGAATGGCTAGGTGATCACTTGCCGTGTATTCACTGCTTATGTTCCAGCTCGCAGTAGGGTACAGTGAACTGCTTACGAGCGTTAGGTCTACAATTGATCCAATGCCCGCTCTGCTGAAGGTGTACTGGTTGCCATTGTTCAGCAGCCCAATGTTCAGAGTCGAAAAAACCTCGAGAAGTATTCGGCCCCTTGCGTTCGTGGATACACTGCCCCAGTCCACTGCCCACGCGTTAAAGTCCCCTGCGATGACTAGAGGGTTGCGGCCAAAGGCATCAGCCGCAAGCACGTCCAGTATAGCAGAAAATTCCGCAGTGCTTAGGCTGGGGGCAAGGTACGCACTATACACCCATATCTCTCCGATTTTGGCGCGAACAAATCCGTCCTCAGCGCGCACTGCCGAGAACCGCATACCTGCTGTACCGCACAGCCAAATTGCTGCCTTCCGAGTTTTGTCCACGACCCACTTGCTGCTGTCGCCCACTTTATAGGGTTCGCTTAATATCGCAAGATCTGTGGGTCGTTCTCGCACTGTTTGCGACAGCAGATCTTGCGCAGCGATGCAGTGATTCAGGTTAAGTTGAATCAACTGCATGTTTGGGCTGTTTGGGCGTTCCATTGCGACGAGACAGCGTGCACGCATGGCTGCCCGCTTGATGGTTCACATCCTGAGTGCCCTTGGCACTGCAAAGGTAGCATCTCGCTGCGTTCTGGCAAGCGGCTATCTTGTGCCCGACCTCTCCGCATTTTAGGCAACAGTTTGTGCGATCCACTGAATTCCTGCAACCAGCAGCAATGTGCCCAATCTCAAGGCACCTGTAGCACCTTCTTACTCCTTCGCGCTGCTTTATACGGCAGCGTGTTCATCCGATTTTGACCTTTCCCAGGTCAAGTGCCCGCTTGGCGTGGTTTGTCGGAATGGTGACAATGGCCACCTGCGTCTCAGCGCGTGAGCTACGCAGGCTTTTGATGCTGCAGGCTTCTAGAGGGATGCCAGCTTGGGCAGCCAAGGCTTCCGCAATCTCCTGTCGAGTGGTCAGCGAGTCGAGGTCGCTAATTTCCAGCCGGGTTTCCGGTGTGAGAGCACGGATACCCGCGCTGTCCCCTAGAACCTGCTCGATCTCTGCCTTAAGTTGCTGGGTACATTCTAGGCCTGGCCCGTTCAGTTCCAGCAACAGGTCGCCATTGGCTGTGCGGCGAACCTTCTTCACCTTTTCGCTAACGTTTTTTAGCTGGTCATCCTGCCGCCTAGTGACCATGGTAAGTACTTCGCTGTATGACAGTCCGGCTCTACCAGAGATCACAAGTGCGTCTGCTCGAGGTTTTTGGATTGGCGCTTCAGGGCGCTTTGTGCCCCCTCCTTTCTTGCCTACCATCTACCACGGTTCCTTAGGACCTGGTCTGGTGCCTGTAGGCCTGCTGGTGTTTCCTGCACCAGCACGTTCAGCATTAGCTACAGCAGTCACTGAACTTCCACTCACTGGAGCACGGTTAATGGAACCACCTAGCGATAAGAAAATAATCAAACGAATATATTGCATACTTACGGGGCGAAACAGGCGCCCTTTATTGCGACAAGAAAGTGATCACACAAATCTATTGCATACTTATGGGGTGAAAGTGGCTCTCTCTAGCGCCCTTTACAAATAGTTTATGCATCGCCACCTAGCGATAAGAATATGATCAAACAAATCTATTGCATACTTACATATGCATACTGAGAAAGTGGCTCTCTCTCGCGCCCTTTATAAATAGTTTATACCCCAGCAGTAGTGTTGCAAGACAACGACATGAAAAAAATTTCCAACTGATCAAGAAAATCTATTGCATACTTACGGGATGAACCTGGCGCTCTCTTATACCCTTTAAAAATTTAGTTATCTTTAGTAACTAACTTTATTTAACATAACTTAAGCTAACAATATAGTTGAGTCGAACGGAGCGATCGGGCGCGAACCGCGCTGGCCGAAGCCAAGCCAGAAACTGAGCGCCAGGGATGGCGCGTGTTGGCGTTCTGCTATCGCGCTAGGGATGGTGGTCGATGAATAGTGTGACCAGAGGTGGCCAGGGCTGCCACAGTACTCCCCCTCCAGAGACCATGTGGGAACGAATGATGAAAGTTTTGAGTATAGCCGGGATGAGTGTATGTCCGGGGTGAGTGATGATCATCTACAGGATTTGCACAAGTCCCAAAGTGGAGGAATGCTTGCGTATAGTTTTCGCTGTGATGGTTGTGTCGAAGTTGGGTCGATGAAAACCTCGCGTTGAGGCCGTTGCTTCGAGTGGGGGTCGACAAGCAAGTTCGCCCATGCAGGGTTGAGGTCGCCTCGCGTTGAGGTCGTTGCTTCGATTGGGGATCGATAAGCAAGTTCGTTCGATCGGGGTTGAAGTTGAATAGTCAATAGTACTGGGTATTGTACCCCGAGTAGAGACTTTCGTTTGCCACGCGTTGTGGACTTTCGCTTGCCACTCGTTGTGGACTTTCGTTTGCCACGCGTTGTGGACTTTCGTGATGCCTATCGTTAAGGACTTTCGTTTGAGGTCGAGAACTTGTAGACAGACTCAGGCTGGCATCAATTGCCAAACAAAGAGCGTCTCGAGTCGTAGCATGTTGCTAGTGGTCGGTCAGGTATGCGGATCGCTGATCATGAACATCGGCGACGACGAAAGATGCGATGATGATCCGAATTCAGCTGCGCGACGTACTTCCATAAGTATGATCGATCCGTCTGGCAGGCTGCGTACAATGTAAGATCTGAAAAATTGGTCGGATGCTTGACCAACGTGAGATCGGTTACATGTAGTTGATGAGTCGGTTAGGCGACAGACAGGTCTGTGGACAATTTGCGTGGGCAGAGGTCGATGTCATGCAAGCGAAATGAGCGCTAAAGCATATGTATACATATGACCACATGCGTTGGTGTCTGTGTGTGTGAATGTGTGTAGGCGTTGCCGGCGTCGTTTTCTAACCAGGAGGTTTGTCGATGGTGTTTCACAAATTGCGAAAAAAAAATCCACTGCCAAAAGTACGAATGAGCGACTCCTGGTTGGAGTAAGGCCTGCTCGATGATCGCCGGCCGTGTGCTGTCCCAAATGTGCATTCTCAGCGCCAAAAATCTCGCCTCTGTATGTCCGCTTTGCCGGCGTCTGTCGTGTGTATGTGTGTGTTTTGCAGGAACGCGCGAAAATTCGTGATTGTATGCTGCAGACGCCGTGAGCATGTGTGTATGTGTGTGCCGCCCTGTCGCGGCGTCCGTCGCGGCGTTTGTCGTGTGTGTGTGTGTTTTGCCGGCGTCACTCGTGTGTGTGTGGGACACACTTGGCCAAAAAGGCTAGAGATGTTGCTATCCTTGAGTTTCTGGCTCGCTGTTGTCGAAATTGTTAACTTAATACTGTTTGATTTTGATGATCGAGAGCTGCATGTCGAAATGAATCGCGTCACTGTATGGGTGTGTGAGTACGGGCTGCGTCCCAGAGCAGGCTGCTTGCCTGTGAGTGTGTGTATGTGTGCGTGTGAATTTCGTCAGAGGTTGAAATTACTTTGTTTAGCACACTGCTTTGAATTTGTTTGGTTTATTGTTTGTGTTCTTTAACTTAGTCGGGGTCACCACTTTAGTTATCTTTAGTAACTAACTTTATTTAACATAACTTAAGCTAACAATATAGTTGAGTCGAACGGAGCGATCGGGCGTGAACCGCGCTGGCCGAAGCCAAGCCAGAAACTGAGCGCCAGGGATGGCGCGTGTTGGCGTTCTGCTATCGCGCTAGGGATGGTGGTCGATGAATAGTGTGACCAGAGGTGGCCAGGGCTGCCACAAAAACAGTTAATGCAACGCCACCTAGCGACAATAACTTTATCAAATATCCATTGCATACTTACGGGATGAAATTTAAAAATGCCTAAAACTCAAAAAGTAATGAGTAAAATTTAAAAACAACGGCTAAAATTCAAAATAGCGGCTGTGAAGGGTATCTGTGGCATTTATGAGAATTTGGTTTTATCTTTGCCCTGCAAACTCACAATTCAGGGCATAAGCCACGTGTTGGAATTAAATTTAACCAGAATTTTCAACCCTTAACGTTTGTGTGGCTTTTCTGCATGCCGCGTTTAGATTTCTCATTTCAACACGTGGTGTGCAGCTTTTCTGCAGAAGAGGACCACCAACCCACACCCCCCACCCACCAAGTTTGGTTCTGAAAAATATCACATTAAACTAATTTATATATTTTTTTTTACTTACTCTGGGAACTCTTTGAACTCGGGGTCCTTTAACTGAAAAACACGGTTGGAACGACGCCGTCTAAGGGGCAGAGCTACGCAGCGCCTCTGAGGCAAGACATCTAATGTGTTACTTGTATTGAGAAAGGTGTACTTATATTGAAAACATACACCAATTTTTGCTAGCTTGTAATCCTTAAGTTCGAATTCAGTGCTCTTATCATTTACATATATACGGGACTGAAATTTTCACACGTTTCGTGTACATTTCCAACTTGTAGCATTCAGCATTTGTAATTCTAAACGTTTGTGTAGAAAACCTACACGTCGCATGTGAAAAGCAGTTTTCTAAACGTAAAATGTAAGAATTCAGTACTGATTTAGAGCTACATTTTTGGTTTAGAATTTCCATACGCGCATGTAGGATTTCAATATCCAAACGTTAATGTAGAAAACCTCAACGTTCGTGTGGTGTTCAGATTGCTGCTTGAAAAATGTAGAATGTATTTGGAAATAAGCTGCTCTTCTAATGTCGTGTAGACTTTGCTTTTTCCCACGCAGCATTTAGCTTTTCTACACTCGGCATTTAGATATTGAAATCCTACACGTTACGTTCATCTTTTCTTCACGCCACGTATAGCTTTCTGCATTCTTCATTTTGCGTGTGCAATTTAGCAGGGCGCAATACGTTTCGTTTGGCTTTGACGTTTCTACACTCGCCGTGCAGCCAATTTTGTTTTCTCAGTACACTGATAATGTGAGTCTTAGTTCCAAGCTCACTTTCACAAGAAACGAGACCCAAAAACAAAGCGATGACTATGGACAGGGACTATGCCTAAATCTTCTGTAGGTTGGTGTACAGTTTAAAAGTATTAATGGGATTAAGGTCATTTTAATTTGAAAAAATGTCATATTTAATTAATATTAATACACTCTTTTAATAGTTTTTTGAAAAATGGAGTGGGAAGAACATTTTTTCTTGTTGTTATTCCACTATATAGGTATAACCAGCTACTCATTCTCTTTCTCTCTCTCTTTGACAATCAGTGATGTATGACTCCCGCAAGCATTCGGTGTGAATTGCCGAGAGTGCTCGGGCCTCAGGGGCTAAGGCTGGGGAACTCAGCTCTAATACGATTGCGATGCGGCTTACAGATCTGTCATTTTCATACACTTGAAAAGTGTATTATAATTTTGCACAGAAGTTTGCAACGCATAGAAGGAATCGTCTCCGACCACATAAAATATATACATATATTCTTGATCAGCATAACGAGCTGAGTTAATATAGCCATGTCCGTCTGTCCTCCAGTCCGTCCATCTGTTTGTATGCTATCTCTTTCGCAAGTCTGAAAAAGATATCTTAACCAAACTTTGCATGTAGTCTTTTGGTACAAATACGCTGCACATTTGTCGGAACCGGCGGAATCGGATGACTATAACGTATAGCTGCCATAGAAACGATCGATCGAAAAAGTAGTTTTAGTGCGAGAAACTTTTTGGTCTTCAACGCAAACGAAGTTTTCTATGCTTTCACATAATTCCACCAGGTTTGATGAATATCAGAGAATATCATACAGTATAGATGCCACATTTTTCACATTAACTATCAAATAACAGAGTAAGGGCCGATTTCTCATCTTCTACATAGAGCTACATAAACTTACAAATAGCACTATAAATTATGAGCTTATCTGACACATAGCAGTTATCTGGAACAAGAGAAATCGGTCCTAAATTTAAGTTTTATCTGAATCATCAGTTCTGACACAATTTTGGGGAGTTTGGTCAAAATCTGATGAATATATCGTATAGTTGCCATATAACAAACTCGCCAGCCAAATGGTTGTGTCAGTTTAGTCCACTTAGTTTATTTAATATAAGACACAGTTTAGGTTTAGTTGGTTTATTGTTAGGCATCTAGCCGCGGAGAATGAGTTTAACAGAAAGCCAAGACTTGAATGTATGTATTTGTGTGAGTTAGAGATGTACAATAATTGGCGGGATTCCATCGAGTATCGATAGATGTTAGTGATGTGTGAACTAGTCAGGTGAACTGGATCTATGTCTAAACGTTATTTTGTCTAAAAAGCAATGCGCAATGAAATACTCGGTGGACTCAGCGCTTAAGAAATTGCCTCGCTTCAAGGCGCAGACACGCACAAGCTGACGTAGCAGGAAGTGCAATTGGCTCGCCCCTACATGTGAACAGTGCCCTAGTACACTTACTGAGTGTATACTCCAAGTGCTTATCAAATCTTAGCTTGTTGTCAAAGACTACGCCAAGATATTTGACCTCTTTTTCTGGGGTAATGAGGCAACCGGATGGGCGTATTGGCCTCATTCTGCTCAGCTTGTATTTTCTGGTGAACGGTACTATAATGGTTTTCGCAGGGACGCAAGTCTTTCAAGAAGCTCATCCACACAAAACTCCTCCCTGAGGGCATCCTCTAGTTATGGTTACTGTGATGGTTTCTTCACCTGCCACTGCAGAGGCTTCCCTGCAACGTAGAAGTGAAGCTTTCCATCTGCCTACTGTGGGGCTTATTCCTCTTCTGATAAGGACATTCTTGACAGCACTATGGGATGTGTTTGTCGAATGCTCCTTCAATGTCTAGGAAGGCGCATAAAGCCACTTCCTTGTCATCCATTGTTTTCTCGAGCTTCTTCCCGAGTTGATACAATGCCGTGTCGGTCGAACGGCCTGCTCTGTACGCGTGCTGTGTTGGTTGGAGGGGAGCCTTCTTTAGCAGCGTACTTCGTATGATATTGTCCACTAGCTTTTCAATCGTTTTCAATAAAAACAATGTCAAGCTGATAGGTCTGAAGGACTTGGGGATGCTCTGCCCTTTTTTTTCATCAAAATGTGGCAAAATTTTTGCCTGTGTGAACTTAGCTTTACTATCTCTGAAATAAAAGAAGTTTAGTTTTTAAAGTAACTTTAGGTGCCCGTTGTTGGCGAAAGGCTTAGGAATGATCTAACAAGTCCAAAGTGAGACTGACAGTAAATAGGTAAGAGTTAATATGTATATATATTCACACTTGAAGTGTTTGTTGGTTAATCAGATTCTACTTTATTTAGATAACTCTTAATAACACATTTTTTAAATGGAAAAAAAGTTTTCTATATTATGCTGACAAACTCAATAGAATTGCAGTGCCACGCTTAATCCAGTAGTCAGATTTCTCTGTGGTTGATTTTAAGTCAATTGCAATAACAAATAATCCAGATCGAACAGGATAATAGTAAGCTGGGCACTGAAATACTCCACGAGACCGTTTTTTAAGATTTTCGACTGGCTTAAAATGTATTACTGGTAATGGACAGATAAGCTCCATAGGATAGGGGTCTTGTAAACATTGACTTTTTCGTAGCCAACCGGCACCCTCAAGAAATAGATTTCGAACATAAACACCACCTCCATCCCGTATGATTCGAGCTGCTGCGGCATCCTCTTCGACAAAAACATAGAATTCCCAAGAGAGTTCATCAATTGGAGTCTTTGTAGTACGAGCAGAAGTTTGCAGTACGGCTGTAATAAATCCAGTAGGGAACGTGTAGGCAGCTAACCAAAATAGAGTTGGTGGACGTAGAGTTTTTGACCATGTATTGAAATGAGTAACACGGAGTATCAAGTCGCGCGCCCAAGCAGCTAACGGCTTAAGTGAATTGTAGGCTGTAAAATCATAAGCGATATTTTGCAGTTTTCATGTCATGTTATATGATTCTACATACCCTTAATCCATTGCAAAGGTACGCGACCTTCTGATACGGCCGAGTAAATTTCTTCCAAATCAGAGCTCATTACAACTAAGCCCTGTATTCCACGACGCAGGTCTCTTAAATGTATGCGCATTTGATCAAGTAAGATATTATAACGCTCAATTTCCTGAAGCAATACTACCTCCAAAGGAGTGCGGTTCAACCCAATTATGTTTGCAGTTTGCTCATAATTAATTTCATCAGGCATACTCATCAATATTTCCTTAGCTAATTCAGACACTTTAGATTCGGCATTTTCAGCCCCGCCGGTGACAGTGGTTTGCACCTGCATAGAAAGCAATGTCCCAAAAAGCATTCGCGCCTCTCCTATAAGAGATGCTATATCAGCGTTTGGGTGTTGTCCGAAAGCTTCAGGTTTATCAAAATTCGGCAACATTAGTATTTGATCCAAGTAATTCTGCACGTCCCCATCATCGGGTATAAAATAGTTTGTTAGTGAGGATAGTCTATTTTAAAAGAAATGATTTTATAATTTAATAAATATTTAATATAAAAATATTATAATTTAATAATACAATAATTATTAACCTAATTCTGTTTCGGTTTCGGTTACGGTTATTAGTTTAAAATATCACGTTGACAAATTATGCAGACAAAAGCGGCCCCATTTGGAGTCTCATTTATTCAGTAAATCTGCCAAGTTAAAATTTCTTATACAGAAGTAAAACAAATCGAAGGAGAACTCCCTGAGGAATGCAGGCCGTCATCGCCTTTATGATCATCGTCCTCATACTCTAGACCCAATAATTTCACCATTTTAAACATATTAGTCTGTTATCAGTGGTACCGGAGAACTTGAATGTCTTTCCCTACAATCTCTTTTTGAATGTCCTTTGCTAGAAGGAATGATTGATGAATGAAATTATTGTAGTAGGATACCTACTACATATTCAACTACTCATGGTCAGAATAACGGCTATTCCATGTAACATTAACATAACTATAACACTCATGTACCGGGATGCACCGACAACCCGCTGTCGGCCTAGCCACCATCAACTTCCTCCGAAATGCCCCTTCATGAACCTACAACATAAAACCGGACAACAACAATAAATTGAACCAAAGACACTACATATATAGATACCGCATCTCATACAAACTTAAAACTTTTTTTTTTTGGGATCCAATGTCAGCTTCCAAGAACAATCGCTTTTTCTTTCACATGCGTCATCTATAATATCTATGAATCTTTGCTATTAATCAACACCCATTTATTAAATCGAATAGCTAAACTTCAATACATATCTTCCTCGTAAAGGCAGCAAAAATTGGGATCCAATGTCAGCTCCCAAGAAAATCGTTTTTTTGTTTCACATGCGTCATCTATAATATCTATAAATCTTCGATTGAACTGATTAAGTTCCAGCATAAGCGGCAACAATGTGCTGACCGAACGTAAACAAGCGGATATTAAGCAAGCGCTCAGGCTGCGCAGCGACTGCGAGGTTTTGCTGACTCAGCGCCAACGGGCGCGTAGGAAGCGAGCCAGTACTCTTGAACAGAACAAAAAGAACCACAGATCAAACAAAGTCAAATAAAGCCACAACAAATAAAGTCAAATAAATACAATTGAACCAAAGCTCAGCCTATTGATTGGGGGAATGCTGCTATGGAGTTTATTAAAAGGTAAAGTATGGTTCCAGGTGGGTCAGGATGACCCATCTTAATTTATATGACCATTGGGTGGACTGTTGCTTGGTTATTATTATTCCAATGAAACCCTTGAACAGCTTCTTGGACAACGAAGGCATAGTTTTCTGAAAAGTCGAGAGTAACTAAAAAGTCTCCTTCTTTTAAAGCCAGCTTTGAGTCCTTGAAGTACTGCGCTTGCTGTGTGGCAACGAAGTCGTGGAAAAGTAGTTTTTGTAACTGATATTTTTGAGATTACATGACAAAAATGGCTATAACTTCCTCAGTTTTCAAGGTACTGACATGTTCAGCCACTCAAAATGTTTGGAAAAGCGGCGGCTTTTACATGCTTTTTAAAAAATGTTTGAAGGATGGGTTTTTTTTGCTAGACTAACTTTTTTGATGTGAAAAATCTTTAATTTCGGTACGGAAGATTTAAGTAGGACTAAAATTTGATTTCAGCGTCACGTGACGCTAACGTCATTCATATATTGTTTTGTTGTTTTGTGGAGTGTCACAAAGAGGGAAGAGTGTGGGAAGAGTGTTGGAAGTGTGCGGGAAGTGTGTGGGAAGAGTATGGGAAGAGTGTGGGAACAGTGTGGGAAGAGTGTGAGAAGAGTGTGAGAAGAGTGTGGGAACAGTGTAGGAACAGTGTAGGAACAGTGTGGGAAGAGTGTTGGAAGTGTGTGGGAAGAGTTTGAGAGGAGTATGGGAAGAGTGTGGGAAGAGTGTGGGAAGAGTGTGAGAACAGTGTAGGAACATTGTGGGAAGCTATTTCAAGATGGAGATTATTATTTGTCATTTGGCACTGTTGTTGTTTTCATTTATCTATGGAGCAGCACAATAAATAAGAGTTACCGAAAAAAAGAAAGGTCACAGCAGCATGTGATCTTGTTGTTGGTGTTTCTACTCCCTGTAAGTTTCCTTCTTTTGAAAGATTGCCATTGCTGATTTATATACCATTGAGAGAGCTTGTGATTTTGAAATTAAGCCCTTAAATTTCGCCTCATGTTTCACATCGAAGCCTCGTGAATGTTTACGACACTCACACCTTTTTTTTTGTTTGTTGTTTTAAATAGGGCTTTTTAACCTGAACATTTGAAAAAAAATTCAAAACTATCTTAAGCCGTTGTCGAGCTATTTAAAATTTTTAAAAATCCACAATTTTACCCTTTTAAGCGTATAATTTCCATATTAGTTGGCGATGGTGACCTTTTTATTACATCTAATGATTCTTGTTTGGCCGGCTAAAGGTCAAGCTAATTTCCTTTTTTCATAATAAGCTCCCTTTGGGCTAATTATCACCCAATTCGGAGACATCAACTTAGAAAATATCATTTTTTGCTTGGAATGCCCCATATACTTTATGTGGTCGGTGATGATTCCTTCGATGCGTTGCAAACTTCTGGCAAAATTATAATACACTTTTCAATTGTATAAACAAGTGACAAAGTCGGTCAAGCCCGACTTTAAACGCATATAGACTTTTTTGTTTCAGATAATCCAGTGACGAGCTATAATGTTCACCGCACATTTTACGAGTTGCCTCCGAAGATTCGCTGTCACGGTCTTATATATTGATATTTTTAGTTGAAATTATTTTTTAAAGATACTTCAGATGTTAAGCTATAATGAAAATAAGACTTTTTTAATCTTTTTCAACACCTTAAAAACTACGATCAATGAAACAGAACTCACAGACCTAGAAAATAAACAGAAAAATTCCTTCCATGCAATCCGCCACAAAACTGACATGACAACGAGCAACATATAACCAAAGCACTAAACGCCAAAACCAGGGAATATGGACTAACGTTAAACGAAGACTGGTTCGTCAACAAAACAGATATTGAATTCCCAGAGCATATCCAATGGCTCTCATCATTAGGACCAAAATTTCCTCTTCCTGTGACAAATACGAATATATCACCCATTCATGTCATCGCCGACCTGGAACAGGGGATCCAAACAGTGGAAGAAGACAAAGTGAAGGAGATCACCAGAAGAAACCTAACTGAGACTAATTTAATTTAAACAAAACAACAGGACAAATGAAAAAGGCGAACTAATTTTAAAAATTGCAGCAAAAAAATAGAATGCTGTCAGATGGGACCACATATAAAACAATGAGAAAGGATCCCACCGCACAGCTTAATAGGAAAAATAACCTAATAATCAATGACTTAGCCAAAAATAACTACATTGACAACAAACAGAAACAAACTCTATACTATTCAAGCGGCAATGCCCCACGAATTTATAGACTTCCCAAAATACATAAAAAAAACGTACCACTTAGACCCATAGCCGCATCAACTACTGTCCCCAGCTATAAAGTAGCAAAAGTAAAACATACAAAATTCAACTCAACTAAAGGACAGACTTCGCGCATTGCACATTGAAAAGGACGAAATATTGGTATCATTTGATGTGATATCATTATTCACCAATATTCCAACATCACTTGCGATAAACAATATCATGGAAAGATGGACTGAAGTAGCAACACACACATTTATACCCAAACGACGGTACAAGGAATTGCTGGAATTCTGCCTAATAGAGAACAACTACTTCACATATATACAATGACACAGTCTACAACCAAATATTTGGAATGCCAATGGGGAACCCATTGTCCCCAACAATAGCAAATATAATTTGAGATAAAATACTGGATGATACATTTGAAAAACTGAAGGCAATGAACATACATATAAAACACCTTTCAAAATCTGTAGATGACACATTGCGCATCGTAAAGTCGAAGGATACAGAGAAAATTTTAGAAGTACTAAACAAACATCACAGACGAACTCAATTCACGGTAGAAATAGCGGATAATAACAAAATAGCCTATCTAGACACAGAAATCACAAGGGACAAGGAAACACTAATATTCATCTGGTATACTAAACCAATGGCATCGGGCAGATTAATCAACTACAACTCAAACCACCCACCCAACCAGAATATCAACACGGCAAAAAATCTGATTAGAACAGCCTACTCATTAAGCAATGAACAGTTTAGACCAGACAACTACATAAAAATAAAGAAAATTTTACTGAACAATAGCTACCCAGAACAACTTATTACTCGACTAATTAAGGAAACAACAGACAACTTATTTAATAATAACAAGTAAGAGCGCTGTAGTCGAGTTTCCCGACTACAAAATACCCTGTTCAATTGAGACACACATGCAAACACACTCACATACACAAACGAATGCACACATACGAGCGCACACATACACACACAAGCGCGCTCACACGCGGCCTGCGCAGGCAGCGCTTCCTGCATGAAGTGAACGCCTCCCCCCCCGCTCCCATAAGCAAAATTGTTTAATAACTTTTGTGTTTTTGCTCGTATCTAATTTTCCTTTGGAGAGTAGTTAGATATAAGGCCTAGGATGGCAAAGAGATGTTTAAAAACCAAAAAGACGTTGAATATCGTAAATGGAAAGGCGCCCCCTATAGGTCACCACAGACATTACGATATGGCCACATTAAGACACTGTCAGTCGAATTGCTTTTGCTTAATCCCTTGGTTGCTTTCTTTTGGCAATATCCGGACATGGAGACAGAGCAAGAATTAGGTTATCCCGAGGTCTCCTAAGAGACAGAGTTCCTCAGCTCAGCCTTTTCAATTTTGAACCTCCAGCTTACAACACCTAAAAAGCAGAAGAAACTGCTTAAAGTTTATTTTCAAGTGTGAGAAAAAGTAGTCGACGTTCAAAGAGGAAAAGTTTAACCAAATCTCGGTTGAAATTAAATAATTGCGCAAAATTAATTTTTTTTTTTACAAACAAAAAGTGAGGCTAAAATCTGCGTTTGCAAATTTTTCGGAAGAAATTTTAACATTTCTTTCCCTTTAGCAATCACCGCAGCAGCCAAATTTAATGCAATTTAATTGCTGAAAAGCTTTTGCTTATGCATACGCTCTCGAAGCAGATCGCTTAGGCGGGAGTTTCGGGTTGCGACCATAAACTCAAGGCAAAAAGGTGAGCATAACTGGCTAGAGAAAGGAGAAAGTGGAGTACTGATTAGGTTCTCACTTATTTTCTCCCTCAAAGGCATCCCCATCCGTCAGTGAGATTTGTTCTAGGCTATCCACTGCAGCATCAGAGAGCGCTTGGAGCTTTCGCAGAGAGTGGAGTAGTGGGGAGAAGAGCGGCTGAAGGCGGTCAAAGTAGTGCGAAATCGCGATTCAAATCGAAGGGTCATCCAATTGTCGGCGGGAGGGGCATAAGGAAAACCCCAAATCAAACCCTGAGCAACTCGGAAAAAAACAAAGTGCGGCTTAAATAATCTATGCAATTTCCATTCTGTGAAACCCCAATAAGACAACATAAAAGTGGTGTGGGAAAAAAGCCGAGAGAAACCAACAAAAACATTAAGCAAACTAAATACAACAAGTTCGACCAGTGCAAGCTCTTTCGTTTGTTAATTAGAGTAAAAATCGTATATCCAAGTCCATCAGTTAATTCAACATTTTTTTGTGAGTTCATACACTAGCCATTTAAAAATTCGCAGGGTAACGAAAAAGTGGAAAAAGCAGAGAAAAAATCAAAGAGAAATCAAAGAAAAATTGAAGAAAATAACCAACCCCTAAAAACGGTGAAAATTAAAGCTAAAAGTGACAATCATTAAGTTGGTTATGTAATTTTCATAATTTTTTTAGTTTTCTTGTTTGTGTGTGTGTGAAGACCGCGTGTGCATTGCGGCTTAGCAACATGTTGCTAAACATTTAAAATAAAAATGCACCGTTCTCTCTAATCCCCTCAAAGTTCCAGAGAGCAAAAAGCTCCACCAGCGAAAGATCTTTCGGCGTGGGAGTATTACCAGGTATGTGGAGTTAACCGTTCTTTGAAAAACGGAAAAGAGAACAAAGTTAAGAAAATGTGGCTTTCATAGTTGCTATGACGATCATATGTGCAAGCACCCTACACTTCATGGGGACGGTCCATACCTTCTGTTGAGACGTACAGTGGCAATATCGAAAACAACAAAAATTTTATTATTTCACATACACCTGAAAAAAGAAACAAAAGAACAGATGGAAAAATCATGAAAGCTGCCTGTGAAAGTAAAGTAATATTTTATTGATTTCAAAATAATTGCGATATAAAAGAAGAAGAAAACTTCCAAACAAAAAAGGCAAAATTCTTAGTATTGGATTTGAATTGAATACTTATTTTCTATCAAATATTTCTTTAACTATTTTATAATTATTCATATATTTTATTATGCATAAATTAATTAACCCTTCGTTTTCAGCGAATTTTATAAAGTGGCCAGGGTGTGAACAGATATCAAATTTTCCAATATTTTTTTTAAATCTAAATTATAAAAACACCTAAGAACTACATGAAAAGAAATTACTGAACTTGCACAAATTTAAGGAATTTTCCAAATCTAAAACAAACTTGAACTGGGTACGGTATACACCTTTTCCCATTTTTAATGGGAACAGGGTATAAAAACACTGAGGAGAACCAACAAGAACCAAAGAAATACATAAGCGTTTATAAAATAAAATTTAACAAATGCAAAATCACTAACAGAAATATTGCCAAAACAAACGACACAACAGCTGATATTCGCCTACAAAGTCCACAAGAACACAAGACGCTTATTTGCAAACACAAAAGACCGAATTAAAAATGAAGACAAGAGCGGGGTTGTGTACGAAATCAAATGTTATGGCAAAGACGGAGACAAATGCAACGGAATCTACATGGGCACGACTAAGCGCTCTCTGGGCACACGAATAAGCGAACATAAAAGAGATGCCCAGAAGAGCAAAACAACAACAGCTCTAGCTGAACACGTCACAACAACAAACCATACAGCTGACTTAGAATAGTGGATGTGGAAACGATATGGAACACAAGAATGACACTGGAGAGCTTGCGGATCCAAGAGAGAGCTGGGCAAACCGTCAACCACAGAGAGGACGTACTACAAACAAACTTCATATACGCAGCGGCACTGTCACAGAGGAAAAACAGCGCCAAGACAAAAAATATAAACAAATATTGAACAGAAATCAAAAACATGGATAGACTGATGACAAACAACGATAACAAAGTGCCATACAGGAGACAATTATTTAACATTTAAGCGTAGTACGGAGACGCTGAAAATTTTGCGGAGCGGAAATTGTTTGATAATTTCAAGAGCCGCTCTGACAATGTAGTGTGACCAGGCAACAGCCAGAAATCAGCTGTTGTGTGTATAAAAAATAAGCGGGCTAGTTCAAATAAAATCAAAGAGTGTATAAAATTGAAAATGGAAGTCACTAGGGGAAATTCAGTTGTCTGTGTTAATGCCATGGTCTATTTCATGGAAGCATTTTGTGTGGGGCGGTAGAAGCCCTTTATTTTGGACTGCGGGAGCAGAACTTAGCCACTTAGACATATAACTGCTATAACAACAACACAAAACGCATCTGGAGATTAAAATTGCTGGGCCGCATATTAAACCAGAGGCATTATTCATAGCCACAGCCAGCATCATAGACTGGAGGCGGATCATACACGCCGGTCGTATTAGTGGAGGATAAACTAGGTGAATACGGATTTAAAGGTGGCCACAACAGTAGTTACGGAAGCTACCACAGTAAGCCGAAGGAGCCACTAATATAATGGGCTGTGGAGACTTCAGCTTAGGGCTGCTTGGCCGTTGGCTGTAGGACCGTTCCGTGGGCTGTGGAGACTGTGAAGGCTTAGACTCGGGTGGAATGCATACATTCGGCAAATGGCATGCCGGGAGAAGCATACAGAGAAGGATTTTCCGCCACAAGTGATGCAGCTGCGGGTATCGAAATGCTTTTTGTTAGTCAAGTCCCATAAAATGGATTGAGACTAGATCGCTTTGATTAACGCCGCTTGTTCGTTCTCCAAATGACTTTTGTATGCTTTTTTTTTTGTTTTTTTTGCATCCATTTTTTCAATTGCAGTCACAAAATCTGACAATTATCAAACAAGTTTCATAATTTGCAGACTCCCTGAAGAAGGCAGCAAAAGCTAGCCGAAACGCTTAGGAGAACAGCTGAGTTGAAGAATGTTTTAACTGCAGCAAAGGAGGAGGGCCTAAAATAACCCCAGTAGAAGAACACATGCATAACTCATACACGGGAAGTCGTGTGTTCGAATTTTATACCGTTGCAAAGGGTATTATAATTTTGCCCAGAAGTTTGCAACGCATAGAAATATTCATTCCCGACCCCATAAACTATATATATTCATGATCAGGGCGACGAGCTGAGTCAATTGAGCTTTGTCCGTCCGTCTTTCTGTGTGTCCGTCTTTCTGTGTGTCTGTTTATACGCAAACTAGTCTCTCAGTTTTAAAGCTATCGAGCTGAAATTTATCACAGAGTCTTCTTTTTACTGCACGCTGATAATATGTCGGAGCCGACCGGATCGGATGACTGTATTTTATAGCTGCCATAGGAGCCATCGGTCAAAAAATGGGTCTTAGTCAGAAAAACTTTTTTGTTTTCAATTTAAGTGTCTCTAAACTCGTCAATTATTAATATTAAATGCTTTCAAACAGGTTTGCAAACTTTGGTCAAAAGTCGGATGACTGTATCTTATAGCTGCCATAGGACTGATCGGTCGGAAAATGGGTCTTAGTGAAAAAAAACTTTTTTGTTTTCAAGTAAATCGTTCTTAACGTCGGTGATTCTTCAAATTAAACGCTTTCAAACTAATTTGAAAAAGTTGATTTGTTTTTAATGGTAGCGTTCTCAAACTCACTGATTAGGAATTCTAAATGCTTTCAAACATAGCTGTTAAATAATGATTACTAATCGTAATGATTAAATATTTGACTATTTTTTTTTTAAAGCAAAATACTGATTACAATTACGACTATTTTTTGTTTCACACGATTACTAGTTGATTACAATCATAAATAATCAGAAATAGTCGGGATTATTGACAATTACCAAAAAATAATCAGAAATAATCAATTCATAGCCAGATTTGTGACCCCCAATGCTATTTATTTTTAAGTATGCAGCTTTAAAGTACATCAACAGAAAGACATTTAGCGATTTTTGTTATACTTCTAGTACCAACCATGCATTTATAACAGCGATTTTTATCATTTCAATCACAAGTCATTTTGGGGGCCACAAATCCTGCTATTTACTTTTTTCAAAATAATCAAAAATAATCAAAAATAATCTTTAAAAGTAGTCGAATTATTTTTTTGATTATTTTAGATTATTTTTGATTTTTTGGTAATTGTCAATAATTTTTTTGTTTTCAATGTTAGCGTGTTTAAACTCGTCCATTATTAATAATATATGTCTCCAAACAGATTTGCAAATTTTGGTCAAAATCGGAGGACTATATCTTAAGGCTGCCATAGCACCGATCGGTCGGAAAATGAGTCTTAGTGAGAAAAACTTTTTTGTCTTAAACTTTATCTTTCTTAAACTCGACGATTGTTAATTTGATATGTTTTCAAAAAGATTCGCGAAATTTGGTCGAAATCAGACCAAATTTTCTGTCGGAAAATGGGTTTTACATAGTTACAAAAATTGTTGATTTTTATACTCTGTACCGAAGGTACATAGAGTATATTAAGTTTGTGCAAAAGTATGTAACAGCCCGAAGGAATCATCTCCGACCCTATAAAGTATATATATGCTTGATCAGCTTCAACAGCCGTGTCGATATACCCATGTCCGTCTTTCCGTCTGTCAGTCTGTCTGTCCGTCTGTCCGTCCGTCCGTATGAACAAAGAGATCTCAGAGATGGTAAGAGATAGAGGTTTGACATGTATGGGATATATATTTCCTATACTTGCAGGCTGATCAAGTTTGTTTTCAATTTTGACACGCCCCCTCCCGCCCCCGCAATTTGGGAAAAACGTCATATCTCCTTCCTTCGTCATATCTCATATCATAGTTTGATGATAGATTGTTCGTACCTTCTATAGATATCTAGTAAACAAAATTATTTATCGATTTGCTGAAGGAATGATAAAGATCGGATGAACGATACTCAAGTTATGAGCAAAAAACGTCCAGTTAACACCCCTCACCCATAACCACAGCATAGATTGCACGGCAATCTTAGTGAGAGAGAGAGGGAGAAAGTGAAACTTAAAGATGAGCGCGTATAACTCGTGAGCAAATGTGAGCTGAGAGATTAAGGGTACAGAGTATTTTATAGTCGGGCTTGACCGACTTTCTTGTTTATTAAAAAAAAAGAAAGATTATAGATCCACCATCCTTGACCGGGACTCGAGCCGGAATATTAAAAAATACAAGGCGACAATCCTATCCACTCAGCCAACGGCTACATAGAAAAACATGAATCTAAATTTCAGGATCAGATAAGTACGATACTAAGTATTTTTAGCCGATACTTTGAACAATTCAAGTTTTTCTACTTTTAGGAGCGATTTTATAAACATAACCCAGGGCAACAATAAGTTGGTAATTTTTTTCCCATGTGTTTTGTTGTTGTGTCGGAAACTTTTAGAGTTAACGCTTTTTGATTTACGCTTTTACGAGGGCTGGTGAATACCCTAACTGTTTTTTTCAATTTTGCTATATGCTATAGATTTCATACATTGTGAATACGGAGTTTCTTATAAAGTGTGCGAACTCTACTAATGTCAAACTGAACTTCCTAAAAACTTCCTCCAGCGAATCTATCGAGGTAACTTGGTCATTGTAAAAATCAAAAAATGCTTTTGATTCACATTAGCAACCTTCATCTGCATTACACTCTTCATAGTTGCATTCCTTTTCTGCTCTGCAGTTTTAATTTAAAAGTTCTCCTGCTCGAACCATATTCGCTCCATTAACGACGGTGATAGTATAAATCTGAGCTAGAGAAATGTCGTAGGATTGGAGAGCTTCTTAATAGATAGCAGCCAGATTAATAGGAATTTCTATATTTCCCTTTATGTGTCGTTGGAAAAACTACTTAATTTTGTGAACCGAACCTAATTGATCGAAAAAGTGGTCCGGTTCGGGTTCAGGTTCGATGAGTCGAATAAATTAGGGGTTCGGTTCATGGTCCGGTTCGTCGAACCCAAAAAAAACCGAACCGGCTCTAAGGGGTTCGGTTCCGGACCGGTTTGCAGCCTTGTTGCAGGCATATAAAAAACAAGAAAGAAAGTCGGTCAAGCCCGACTATAACATACTCTGTACCCTTAACGTCGCAGATCGCATTTGCTCACGAGTTATACGCGCTCATCTCTAAGTTTCACTCTCTCTCGCTCTTTCTCTCTCTCTCTCTCTCACTAAGATTGCCGTTCAATAGAATGCTGTGGTGATGGGTGGGTATCGTTCATCCGATCTTTATCATTCCTTCAGCAAATCGATAAATAATTTTGTGTACAAGGTATCTCTAGAAGGTACGAACGATCTATCTTCAAAACTGTAGGAGATATGACGTTTTTTCCAAAGTGCGGGGGCTGGAGGGGGCGCGGCAAAAATTGAAAATAAACTTGATCTGTCTGCAAGTATAAGAAATATATGCCCCATACATGTCAAACCTCTATGTCTTACCATCTCTGAGATCTCTTCGTTCATAGGGACGGACGGACAGACGGACATGGCTATATTGAACCGGCTGTTGATGCTGATCAAGAATATATATACTTTATAGGGTCGGAAACGATTCCTTCTCCCTGTTACATACTTTTGCACAAACTTAATATACTCTATGTACCTTCGATACAATGTATAATAAATATTTTTGAATATACAAGTGTAAAATCATAATTATACTGATACTAGCTTTAGCTTACCGAAATTTCCGAGTCAATATTGCTTGGTCACAATAATATTGATTTATGTATGTGGTCAGTAACCGCCGATCCCAATCGTCGGTCACGTGGCCGCCATAATTTACACCGGCTATGAGGTACTTTAAGGCCCCCCATGGTGTCTCTTCATACTCGTTAAGGTATAATAACAATAATATCTCAGATACTTCAAAATCGGAGTCATTAAAACTATAAATAACATTCCATCCAAGTTGAAGGAACTTTTTTCGCTCCAGTAGAATAGTGTGGAAGAAGCAGAGTGCGAACAGTAGTTTCTTATATTTACTGGGATCGTTGCATGTGTCCATGTTAACCTCATTTACATTATTATAAAGGCGCTTCATATTAGCCTTAATACCTCTAGGTGGTTCTGTGGTCATCTTTATACTTGATTGAAGTATTGATATTGGAAAGTCCGGATGTGGGCTGGAGCTGAGCCATAGGCGAAACTTCTTGTGCAATTTCATTGACTGCATTGTAGTAATCATCTTATCGAGTGTTGGTATCCAACTCAAAGATAAATGGCAATTTGCTAAGAAAACCCAGTTGCCATCTCTTATACCGTCCATTATTAGCTTTGTAGCAACCGGAGCTTGTCCTTGCCCCAGGCTGAGTGAAAACATTCGCTGAGACATTCTTGCCGTTTCTGATAGCGTAATAAGAGACTGTGCCGGATCAACACCCGGTGAAAGCACAAAAATAAGTGGTGTTTGAGATATTGATTCTTCGAAGGTTGCCTTAAGATCTAGAACAGGGGGTTCAACATAGCGCGGACCAAGCTTACTGATAATAAACTGCGTCATACAGAACGAAATTCGATCCGGCCGCAGTGACCGCACAACACAAATTTTTTGGAAATCTGTTAGTTTGTCATTCCATTCTCCAACCAAATCCTCTTGTTCTGGAAATGTAGTGGCATACCAAGCTAAAATAAAAAAATATATATATATATATCATCAGTATTTTTAAGCCAATTTCATCTAGAGAAGAGCGTGGTTGTTAACTGGCCGTTTTTTGCTCATAACTTGAGTATCGTTCATCGTCGATCTTTATCATTCCTTCAGCAAATCGATAAATAATTTTGATTACTAGATATCTCTAGAAGGTACGAACCATCTATCATCAAAACTGTGGAAGATACACGTTTTTTCCAAATTGCGGGGGCGGGAGGGTGCGTATCAAAAATTGAAAATGAACTTGATCTGCCTCTATGCAGATGTCAAACCTCTATCTCTTACCATCTCCGAGATCTCTTCGTTCATACGGACGGACAGACGGACATGGCCATATCGACTCGGCTGTTCATGCTGATCAAGAATATATATACTTTATAGGGTCGGCAACGATTCCTTCTCTCTGTTACATACTTTTGCACAAACTTAATATACTCTATGTACCTTCGGTGCAGAGTATAAAAATTGGACATTTATGCCAATTAACGAGCGGTCTAGATGACTGACACAATCGGCTATGATGAGTATCAATATGAAATAATACAGAAAATATTATGCTATATTTATTGGCAATTCATTTGTCAGTCAAATGAATTACGAGTGCATCACACGCTTAAAAATATGTACATATAGGTACATAAACATGCAAACCCCAATTCCACAGTATCCAGAGCATATCGGCCACATTGACATTTACTCCACAGAATAGACACTTGTCCCAACGGCCATAGACAAGATTTCCAAACTTCCCCAAGCCAAGATAATAAAATCAAAAGCAATAGAAGATATCCGTAATCCCCTACACGATCTCTTATTCTACTTTGGAATTCCAAAATTCGATATCATGGATAATGAAAAATCTCTTAGTTCAGCATCAATAACCTTTATGATGAAAGACCAACTGGGCATACAAATTTTCAAAAATCCACCTAATAAAAGTTCAGTCAATGGACAAATTGAAAGGTTCCACTCCACACTCTCTGAAATCATGAGATGTCTAAAAAAAGAAAACATTCACCGAACCTTCCTCGAATTACTAGATAAAAGTATTTACGAGTACAACTCGACAATACACTCCGTGACAAAGAAACGACCCTTTGAAATCTTTTTCGGCAGATCTTTGACCATCGACTCCGACCAATACGACAAATCTAGACAGGACCAAATAATAAAACTCAAACACAAGCAAACTATTGACTTAAAAAACCATAACAAAAGCAGGAAAGACATACTGACGTACGCACCAGGACAAGAAATATTCGTGAAGGTCAATACACGACGAGGATCAAAACTGTCTTCTAGATTTAGAAAGGAGATAGTAAAATTAGGTAACGATACAACAATTCAAGCAATGCACATTGGGCGATTTTCCCAAAAAAGTGGCATAAAGTCAAAAAATGTATGGTAGAATATTAAAAAAACCTTGTTATTTTTTAATAGTAAACACTTCAGGAAGCTTAAAAAAAAATTTTTGTTTTTTGCTGGGTGGCAACTCTCTTTATGTGGCAGCCTCTTAAAGTCAGCTGATGGCAAGCAGCTTTCGATTGTAAAAGTTACCGCGAAAATTTTACTTCTGCAATTGATCAGTGTGCGTATGTTTTTATGCAGTTTAATATATATATTTAGTATGGAAAACAAAGATCAAGGTATATATAATCTGTATGTTATGGCAAAAGTACATAAATATTTGTGTTGTTGTTTTTGTCCAGTGTTGTTGTTGGTTGTATTTGAACTAAAATTTTAACAATTGTAATCGTGTTCCTTGAAGTATTTCTATATCAAGAGCAAGCCAGAGCAGGCAACTAATAATGGCAAGTTACTAACTTAAATGTCTATTTTCATTTGGTAAAAATCTCATTTCACCGTTTTCCCCCGTTTATACAAAAAATGCACTTGTAGTTGTTGTTGCGATTACCAACAGCGAGCTTGCCGATATTTGGAACGGCAACAATCGTAACGCAAGCGCTGTAACGTCGTTTATTTTAACAAAAATAAATAAAGATGATTTGAGCATATCGCACATGAATACAATAGAAGCCAAAGTATCAATTTTTGTAAAACATATTAAACGGTATTTACGCAAACATCACGCAGATCTGGATAAAATTAAGTCGATTTACTCAGAATGGTTTTCAAAAAGTTTTGAAATACGAATCGATATGGAGGATACCAAAAATTCATCACCTTCCAAAATAGGACGCCCAAAATTAGGGTATACAGAGGCCGGGTCAAGGCTTAGAAGGAAAATGGCTCTAGAAGTTGCCATAGCAAATGACTTGTCAACTCCTTTACTTCTGCATGCAGCCTCAACATCTGCGCGAAAAAGAAAAAATAATGAAGCAGTCGGCGTGCAGCAGGAAGTCAATATAGAAAAAAAAATTAAGAATGTGTCAAACAAAGAGCCTTTAAAAATGTCAAATAATGTAGCCTTAGCCTATATATTGGAAAATGGGCTAACAAAACAACAATATATTAATACTAAGAAACTAAATAAGGCGTACGGGAACGACATATATCCTGGTTATGATGCAATAAAACAAACGAAGATGCAGTGCAGACCAACAGGAGTACAAATTACAGAATCTGTTGCAAAGGTTTCTTTGCAGGATTTGCTAAGCCATACGGCTGAACGAATTTTAATTTTACAAAAGGAAGTTTTGGAACAAATGGAAAATGTTACAGAGTGCACACTTATTGCATGCTATGGATTTGATGGGTCGACCGGTCAAAGTTCCTATAAACAGAAATTCGATTTTGATGAACCCGATTCTTCCGACAGTTCTCTATTCGTGGCAACTATGATTCCAATAAGATTAGTGGATTCTTTAAATCGTTTAATTTGGGTAAACAAAAGCCCCCAGTCTGTACGCTTCTGCAGGCCGATTAAAATTGAATACGCTAAAGAAAGCATTGCAAAAATCCAAGAAGAAAAGTATAATTTAGATATGCAAGTAGCAAACTTGCAAAATTTTAAATCACATAGCGCAAACATTTCTGTTAATTTTAAAACATATATGACATTGATTGACGGCAAGGTACTTAATGTTTTAACAAATACGAAGTCTACGCAATGTTGTCCTATATGTGCTATAAATCCAAAAGCGCTTATGCACATTAATGATTTCAGTTCTAAAATTTTTAAACCTAAGCCTGACTCTTTGAAATACGGCGTTAGTCCGTTACACGCCTGGATCAGGTTTATGGAATTCGTTTTAAACATATCATATCGAATCGATATTAAAACTTGGCACGTAAAAGGAGAGAATAAAAACAAAATGATATCGCGGAAGAAGGAAATCCAACAAAGAATATGGAAGGAAATGGGATTACATATTAGCATACCAAAACAGAATGGATCTGGTAACAGCAACGATGGGAATACGGCGAGGCGAATCTTTGCAAATACCAAACTTTTTGCAGAAATCACATTGTTTGACGAGGTCCTATTAAATAAATTCCACCATTTATTAATAGCAATTTCGTGTGAATTTGCCATAAACACAGACAAATTTCGAAGTTTTTGCAACGATACATTTTTATTGTATATGCAGGCGTATCCATGGTACCCAATGTCCCCAACAGTTCACAAGATTATAGTTCACGGATCAGATATTATGGATCAGTTTGTAGTTCCTGTTGGGTGGCTGGGCGAAAATGCATCAGAGGCACGCAACAAACTCTATAAAATGGACCGACGTTCCCATGCTAGAAAAAATTGCAGGCTAAATAATATAACTGACGTTTTTTATAGATCTATTGACTCATCCGACCCTCTAATTTCAAGCTTGAATATACATAATACTCCAAAACTGCTTAAAAAAAAATCACTTCCTGCAGAAGTTATTGCGTTTTTGGAAACTCCAACCTTAAATATAAGTTCATGCTATATATCTGAAGAAAATAATAATGAAAATTTTAATTTTAATAATAATAATAACATGGATAGTGAAACAGATGACGAAGAAGATTATGATAACATCAATGAATATTCGTTCGTTTTAGATGAGGAAGATTTTTAACTGCTTATTTGTAAAGTTTTTAATAATATAACTACATATATGAATAAAAATTTGTTATCTTTTTTATTTAATATTATGTCTAAGTATAATAAAATAAAGCTTTTTATTTTGTTTCAATTTTAGTTGAACATTTATAATTTTTTCTTAAATAAATGCACTTATTAGTGGCGGCCTACACATATGCGGAAAAAAAGGAGTGACCCAATTGTCGAAAAAAAAAATCCGAAATTAGAGTTAAATATAACGAACATTTAAAAAAAAAATTATGTCTCTAGCTTTATTTTTAGACTTTATGCCGCCAAAATCGACAAATCGCCCATAGTGCAATGTCTGGAAAAGTTGTTCACCAAAGCAACATTAAAAATGTCTAATATCAAAATTTTACAGATGGATTCTAGACTTGACGATAGCACAAGCTTCTATAAAAATTACGAACTACACAGAAGCCAAAACTCTCACAATATTTAACGGACTGGGAAAAATACACACTGCACAGTGGTCGGAATCTCCATTTTTTTGCCAAAAAGTCCAAAAATTAAGCTACGACATTGCAATTTGGCACATATTTTTGAGTGGACAAATGTAGAATTCGAATAAAATTATGTCTCGATTGGACCACAGGTTCACCTACCTGCCATACAAATCCGCCAATCTCCAAAGAGTATTAATTTTTTAAACAGTGTTTGGAATAAAATTGAGATAAAATTAATAATTATTATTTTATTTCAATTATAAACTATAGTCATATTCATCATAATCAGATTCCTGATCTTCTTTTTCAGGAAAGTTGCAATTCGCTTGAGCCGGTGATTCCAAAATGGCAATAACGTCTTGTGGAAGTGGTAACTTTTTGTTCTTATTCCCATTATTTATTAAAATTCTCGATACAAGCGGATCTGATGTATCCATAGCCCTGTGAAAAACGTAACTCATATTATGAAGACGACTATTTTGCCTGGCATGTGATCTCCGATCTCGCTTATAGTATTTATTTCGGGTCTCGGAAGCGTTTTCTCCAAGACATCCAACAGGAAGAACTGCATTTTCTATTATTTGGTATCCGTGAACCAACAATTTATGCACGGTCGCTGACATGGGGTACCAAGGATAGCTGTTCATGTACATGGAAGCAGTTTTTTCACACAACTCCTTAAATTTGATGGCGCTTATTTTATACTCGCAGGAAAGAGCAATCCAAATAATGTGGATATTATGGAGGACTTTTACGTCAAACTGCAATATTGAACTAATCAACTTAACATTAGAAAATAGTCTCTTTGCGGTATTTCCATCATTTGAGTTACCACAACTATTTTGTTTGGGCTTGTCTATATGTACGCCAAACTCTTCCCACAATTTGGCTTGAATGTCCTTCTTGGGCCTCAACATTTTGGCTTTATCGTCCTCGCTGGTAACTCCCCACTTTTTTAGTGTTGCTCTGTACGATAAACTTAAAACAAATTCCATAAGCCGTATCCAGGCATGCAGGGGACTAACTCCAAATTGAAGTGCGCTTGGCTTTGCTGCAAATACGTCCGAACTGATATTGGTGGTTGTTAAAAATGCTTTTGGACTTGCACCGCAAATTGGGCAACATTGAGATAAGGTTGTTCCTGTTAGAATGTTTAATACCTTGCCATCTATTAGGGTCATGTGCAAATCAAAAATAACATTTAAATTTTCGAATTCAAACTGTTTTAGATTGCTTATTTGCTGGTCCAAATTGAATTTTTGATTTAAAATGCTGTCTTTGGTTTCTTTTAAAAATTCGATTTTAACCGGCCTGCAAAAACCTCACTGACTGTAGACTCCGATTCTTCCAAATGATCCTTCCATAATTGTCTGTCAGCAGTAGTGGTATAAGGGTAGTGACAAATAGCGATTGGTCTGACCCGTCGAACCATCAAATCCATAGCTCGCAGAAAGTTTGACCTGAGAAATATGGGGCAAATTTCTCAAGACAGGTTCTTGTAACATAACGATCCGGGAGGCGGTATGGTTTAACAAATTTTGAAGTGATACCTCAGTTACGGATTCTTTTAACTTTTTTTGTGGTCTGCATTGTGATTTGGCCTGTAGAATTTTTTCATAGCTCGGGTATATCTGAATGCACATTGCTCGAACGCAGTTATACTGACTTTTGGTAAAAGAATTGTCCAGCAAAAAGGCTAAGGCTTCATCTTCTGTTAAAGGAACCGGGTTTTTGACTCCCAAAGTGTCCTTTAGCTCAGATTTATCTGGCGTTTTTAATGTTTGCTGCAAAACAAACGACAAGTCCTTATCCTTAGCCTTTTTTGAAGAACGTAGGCATCGTTCTCTTTCGATAAATCGGTCACAATTTTTCTCTTAAGGCTCGATTTTCCATCCTCGTATTTCAAACGAAGCCGACCAAGTTTATTTTTACAGTTGGTCTTCTGAGTCTGCACCACATCTTTTTTAATTACAATTGTTAAATCGTTTACAAGATATTGTTCGTGCTTTTTTTCAAATCGACCCATGTGTCTATTGCATTTTTGAAGTCCTTTTCTTACATAATTTTGAAAATAACGCATTTCCGTTTTTATGTCGGATATATTTTGCTTGGATAGGGCTAAGGCAGACGAATTTTTCAATGCCCATTGCAACAGCGCACCACTGTTCTGCTTGTTTTTCTTCCAAACGTCAAGCATTTCTCTCCGGCAAAAAACGACTTCGTCTGCAATGATTCAATTTATTTTGAAATGGCGCAAATATGCGCAAAAACTGTTAAAACCACCTCATTGTGCACATGTTTTAATCTGACATTTACAACTGCAGTTCATTCGACTTTTTTCACTAGTTCTGCTCCACAAAACACAATCTCTTTTAGGTTAGGTCGTACTAAAAAGACACCACAACAACAACAATAAAAGCAATTACAAAACAAAAGTACACATACATCTATCTTTACAATCTTTTTCCAAATACCTTGATCTATGATTTCCATGGTTTACAGAAGTTTTACGTTACGAATTGCTTAAATGCCAC
Source organism: Lordiphosa magnipectinata (assembly GCA_037044535.1). NCBI lineage: Eukaryota > Metazoa > Arthropoda > Insecta > Diptera > Drosophilidae > Lordiphosa > Lordiphosa magnipectinata. The sequence continues at coordinate 39,885 of JBAMBO010001311.1, forward strand.
TGCTTTAAACACAAACAATTTTTTTTAGCAAACACACTGCGTGATAAGCTTTTGTGTAACAGCTGACTTCGCAGCCCTGAAACAGCCGCAGGGATGGCACAACATAAATATTTGAATGTTTTTAATACTGGCTAAGGTATTTAGAATTCAAAAATACTAGAGACGATATAAGAAAAAATAATTTTTTTTTTTACTTTTTGGCAAAAAATGGGCTTTTCCGACCAATGTGCACTGGAACGTAATAGACCTGGAACAAGTACAGAACACGCTCGACAAACTAACTTGATACACTGAACGAAACTTACAATCGAAAAATTTCTATAACACTTTACACCACGAAATCGAACTAGCAGACTCAACATTGCGAACAATTACGTCATCCTTTCAAAAAAGAATTCCGTGGGCAATTAATATACCGCATGGAAATATGTTGCCGGCAGCCCAGATCATGACGACCTAGTACTCTTAGAGGGAATCATTAACAAACTCATTTTACATAATAACAATCAAGTATGTTTTTAATGGCTTTAATACCTAGACGGTGCTGATCGGCGTTTGAATTTTGATTTGCAGCCTACAACAAAACCTTCGGTCAGAGAGGAAGAGTAGAGAGACCACATATAAAGTTCCTGTTGCACTACGTAATATATAGCCATAAGTTACAACGAATGCGTAGCGTGCGCAATGGGCTTGGGTACTCTTGTTATAAATGCTTTAATGGAATAAGATGACCATATAAGATAAGATGACCACATTTCCAATTCGAAAATGTTAAAAAAAATATTACACTAAAGTTAATAAATTTCGCATACACCCAAAATTTTCAGATAATCATGCGGGAAGTTGCATAAAATGTTTAACCCTTTAACTTCAAGCAATAATACAGATGACATGGACCATATTCCAAAACAGAAACGAAAATTATTTAGAATAGACATAGCTTAGTGACTACACCATGGCTCACGCTTGCTGTCTAACGTCTAATAGCCTTTTTCCACTGGCTTCATTTCTTATCATTTTCATTTCTAAAAATGATGCTGTTTCCATTGACAAATTGTCATCATTTTGATATTTGCAATGCCACGTTGACAAAAACAGCTGAATGGTTTGATTCAAACAACAGGCGCCACTTTCAAACTCACGGGGACTTTTTGCAATATTTACCCAAAAAAAGACATACCCGTCAGGAAATCAATTACCCTGGGCGAACGCATTGTTCTTGCCCTGAACTATCAGCAGAAAGCTAAATGCACAATTTTTTTTGACAAATTTATATTTTAAACAAAACTGCGCCTACTTTTTGAATTTAAATCAACAGTTTATTGGTGATGACACTTTCTATTTCCAGCGAGTAACGAGTAGTGCCAGAGAGTAGCGAGTACTTTTTTAAAAAATACCAAATTCCTTCGTGGCGAATGCCATCATTTTTGAGAAATGAAAGAAATGAAGGGCAAAATGCAACAACAATTTGTATTTGTCATTTCAAGAAATGAAGCTTCATTTCTTTGGTGGAAATAGGCTATAAGATGCTACTTATAGTTTTCTGTACGGTAGTTGAATGGAGTTCAATTGAGCGTTTTCGGCTTTTTGTTTAACTTCTCGAGGCATTTGTTCGTGCCATTTGTTTGTTGTGACGTCTACTTCGTGTCTCGCTGCTAAACACACAAGCGCAATGTTTGATTGTATGAGTTTGGACACCACTGCTATAAAAAAACAAGAAAGAAAGTCGGTCAAGCCCGACTATAACAGGCCAACAGCCATTTTGGTTCAGCCTTCTCGTTGCGAAATTCTGATCCAATTTTGTGCACGGATTCCAAAACTAGTTTGGGTTTTTGTCCATCAGCTCTCGTTTTCAAGATATCGCGGAAAATCCATTTTGCAGTATTTTTGGCTTTCAAAAAATTATGGAGGTTAGCCGAGCAAAAATATCTGTATTTATGAGTTGCATGCGAAAGTATACATATTAATGCAGCCTAAATAAAATCATAGGGGCAGCATCAGCAAACCCAAAAGCGTCGAAAAAGGGCATTGAAGAGTATTTTTCATCAAACTATGGCAAATTTTTCAAACAAACTAAGCCATTGCGGTGGTTGGATTTCAATTATAACCACTTTAGCATGTAGCCTAAGGGCTCTTATATTTTCACAAATTTTGTTGCATTTAAATCAGCTGGATGGACAAAGTTACAGCCGGTTAATTCCGAAAAAATTAATTAAAATTTATGGCAGGACAACTAGATTGATACATAAAATGTGTATAGGAAATATTAAAAGATTACGTGATCTAACATTGACCTTACATTAATTCTCAAGCAAATGTACTATAACATTCAGGCAATACTAGACTCAAACAATTTCTCCCAAATTCATATTTGGTTAATATCAAACAACCTTGCGAGAATGACATCAAAATTTTATGAGTTGTGCTACGAAAGGGCCGAATGAGTTCCGCACTCATCATAATTTCCTGACTAAGACCTTTGTGACTATTATAATTTTAATCCAAATTTAAACAAATATATGGCGGAAAGACATTTCAGTGGAGAGTCTATCTGTGAAACGAACAGTTTTCGGAAGTGCCTTGGTATACTAAACCAATGGCATCGCGCAGATTAATCAACTGCAACCCAAACCATCCACCCAACCAGAAAATCAACACAGCTAAAAATCTGATTAGAACAGCCTACTCATTAAGCAGTGTTTGGAAGTACCTAAGTACAAATACCTAGGTACATACCTAGATACATATTTTCTGTTGGTATTTTCAAATTCGAGTACCTTTTACCTTACCTAGGTCTTAATTTTCATTTACCTTGTCAATAGGTAAGGTACTAGGTTTTTTTTGCTCCGAGTACATTATAGCCGAGATGCTGCCGCACTCTGCCATATTAAAAAGGAAGGTATCAGGGACCTGTTTGTGGCTTTAACAAGATTTTCCTTGTTCCCTGTTCAAAAACTATACGATCCATGGTAGATAAGAGGAAGGCGGACTATGAAAATTACTTTTGTTTCGCCACTATATAAGTAGCAATCTACATCGTCATTCTCTCCCACACACAGGAAATAATTGCTACTATATTAGCTGAAGTTCATAGCAAATAACGACTTAGAGATACAGAGAATGTATGCAACATCTGAAAAGCATTTAACTGACGAAAAGTACCTAGTACCTTATCTATTGACAAAGTAAATGAAAATTAAGACCGAGGTAAGGTAAGAGGTACACAAAATATGTATCTAGGTATGTACCTTGGGACTTCCAAACACTGCCTATAAAGTATATATATTCTTGATCAGCATCAACAGCCGAGTCGATATAGCCATGTCTGTCTGTCTGTCCGTCTGTATGAAGATCTCAGAGATGGTAAGTGATAGAGGTTTGACATGTATTTAACATATATTTCTTATAATTGCAGGCAGATCATGTTTATTTTCAATTTTTACCACGTCCCCTCCCTCCCCTGCAATTTGGAAAAAAATGTATATCTTCCACAGATTTGTAGATAGAGGGTTCGTACCTTCTAGAGATATCTAGTAATCAAATTCGGAGCAAATTCAAAGTGTCCGTCGCGAAGAAAAATAGTAGTAGTAGTAGTATAATTTATTTTTTTTACCCTTGCAAAGGGTATTATAATTTTGCCCAGAAGTTTGCATCGCATAGAAATAATCATTTCCGACCCCATATATATACTCTTGATCAGGGCGACGAGCTGAGTCGATTGAGCTTTGTCCGTCCGTCTGTTTCTACGCAAACTAGTCTCTCAGTTTTAAAGCTATGGAGCTGAAATTTTCCACAGAATCTTCTATTTACTGCACGTTGCTTATATGTCGGAACCGACCGGATCGGATGACTATATCTTATAGCTGTGATAGGAACCATCGGTCGGAAAATGGGTCTAAGTGAGAAAAACTTTTTTGTTTTCAATGTTAGCGTTCTTAAATGCGGTCATTATTAATATTCTATGCTTTCAAACAGATTTGCAAATTTTGGTCAAGATCGGATGACAATATCTTATAGCTGTCATAGGAAGCATCGGTCGGAAAATGGGTCTTAGTGAGAAAAACTTTTTTGTTCTCACTGTTAGCGTCCTTAACCTCGGCTATTATTAATATGATAAGCTTTCAAACAGATTTGCAAATTTTGTTCAAAATCGGATGACTATATCTTATAGCTGCCATAGGACCGATCGGTCGGAAAATGGGTCTTAGTGACAAAAAAACTTTTTTGTTTTTGAGTAAATCGTTCTTAAGGTCGGTGATTATTAATATTAAACGCTTTCAAACTAATTTGAAAAAGTTGATCGACATCGGGTTACTATATCTTAAGGCTGTCATAGGGCCGATCGGTCGGAAATTGAGTCTTAGTGAGAAAAACTTTTTGTTTTCAATTTTATCGTTCTTAAACTCGGCGTTTGTTAATTTGATATGTTTTCAAAAAGATTCGCGAAATTTGGCCGAAATCAGACGTTTATCTGTCGGAAAATGGGTTTTAGTTACAAAAATTTTTGATTTTTATGTAAGCGTTCTTAAACTGTGACATTTGCATTTGCAAGGGTACAAAAACTTCGGCACATACGAAGTTAGCCTGGCCTTTTAGTTTAGTTTGACAATGGCATTTTGGCGTCAACCATATTTACAAAATAATGAAAGTTACTTATTAAGAATAGTTTATATTTGTAATTTATTTTTTTTTTGAAAATGTTTATTAATTGCGATTATGTATTTGAATTCCCCTTCAGTTATTTTAAAATATTTCTAGCATGATTTGATTCCTGTATTTTAATGCTTCATGTATATATCCTGCGAGCGTGTTCCAGTTTCGCCCATTCAAAATGTCTATGATTTGGGATTGGGATAGGGTAGACTTTTGCCAGTAAAGAATTCTCAATTCTCTTAGAATTGGGCATTCGTCCAAAAAGTAGAAAGCATCCTGCTTTGCATGCCTATTGCAAAACGAGCATTCGTTTTCAATTGAGGTATTGGATCTGTAGGTTCTGCCATTCAGCGCAAGAAAATCACAGAGAAGATCGAGCTCTGAAAATTTGTGATATTGAATTCACGTGTTGCATGTTTGAAGTATTTTGCAGGTTTACGGTCTTCGCCCGGTGCTTTATTCGTTTTAGCTTTTGTGATCGCCGCCTCAATTTCCGATGTGCTAACTTGCATGTCCAGGTCGTCGTCTGATGAATTTGGAAGTCCGAAATGAAATTGTGCTCCACTTGGTTGGACAAAAAGGAGGATTTTAAAGTAGGACGCGAGCTGTTTATTTTCCGCTTTAATTGGATTACAATTTGCAGTGCCATTAAGTCTTCTTTCCATACTCCCGAACGATTTGCTATCCTTTAATTGCAATATTTCTCTCTCGATGCGCTGGTAATATCCTTGCTCCTTTTGCTTACAAAGGCCTTTAAAGTGAAGGTTTGCATTCTGGTACCCGCTTTTCGAAGACGAAGAGTTCTCTGCTTTTGCACGCTTTAGAAGTTGAATATACTGTTTTCTGGCTAATTCACATTGTCTGTCGAACCAACCCTGGATGTAGCTAGTTTTTCGCAATGGTTTCCTACACTTTTAATGCAGTTTATTAGCTGTTCCATAGTAGCTACATTGTTTCGACTTCCAGTTGAGCTACTTGCACTACTGATTCAGATTTTCCTTATAACGATTCTTAAAACGTTGACACCAGATTATCTTCGGAAGTAGAACGTGGTCGTTGTACTGCTGTTGTTCTTGGCTAGCACGGATTTCGACTGTAATAGTCATATGGTCTGAGTATACTTGCTCACCGATTTCCATGTCTCTTAGATACTTTTCTCAGCATGCACTAACTGCGCAGTTATCGATAATGGATCAGGCCTCTCCTCTGATGAAAGTGAAGTTACCATCACAGTCACTATTTGTTCTTCCGTTTAGAATCGTTAGGCCTATTCATTCGCACATATTTATGAAGCGCTGGCCCCTTTTGTCGAGCTAAGGGGCAGCTAAGGGCCCTTGATTTTCTGGCTATATTAGCATATCTGCTCACTTGTGATTCATGTGGAGGCTGTTCCTGGCCGATTCTTCCGTTGAAGTCTCCCCTAATCATAACCGTATTGTTTTATAGCTCAGTTAGGGTATCATATAACTTATTGAAATCCGCCTCCCAACTGTTACAGTTTAGATACACCGGTATAATTTTAAGGGATTCCGCACCAAGATTGAGCTTTATAATAGTATATCCATTTAACGTAATAAAGTCCATATCTAAATCACGATAAATTGCTTTTCGGATCCCATACAGACATCCTCCTGAGGATCGACCCCGGCTATGGTCCCGTAGCAATTTGCCAATGCAACTTGTAGTCGGCAAAATAGGTTTCATATGCAGCTTCATTTTTGTCTATAACTGTTTCATAAAACGTGAAAATATCGTAGTCGATTACAAAAAGAAAAATATAGCTGTTTTTTTTTTTTTTTAACTTATTTGGATAGCTCTGATAGCTGTTTCATATTTTTTTCTAAGAGTTCACGTTTATATAGGGATTAAATCCGATACACCGTTCATTAATTATGTTTAGGGTATTCACCAGCTCTCGTAAAAGCGTAAATCAAAAAGCGTAAGCTCCAAAAGTTTATGACTCAACAACAAAACACATAGCAAAAAAATTAGCAACTTTTTGTTGCCCTGGGTTATGTTTATAAAATCGCTCGGTAAAAGTGGAAAAACCAGAAGTGTTCAAAGTATCGGTATCGATGGATAGGATTGTCGACTTGTATTTTTCGATATTCCGGCTCGAATCCCGGTAAAGAATTCTCTCTTTCTTTTTTTTTTATTAAACAAGAAAGAAAGTCGGTCAAGCCCGACTATAATATACTCTGTACCCTTACACTCGCATTTGCTCAGGAGTCAAACGGCCAGTTAACACCCCGCGCACAACGCGGTGCGCTCTCTAAGTTTCTCTCTCTCTCTCTCTTTCTGTCTCGCACTAAGATTGCCATTGTTAGGGTATGTTGCTGTGGTTGTTGGTGGGGGGGTGGGTGATGTTAACTGGCCGTTTTTTGCCCATAACTTGAGTATCGTTTATCCGATCTTTATCATTCCTTCAGCAAATCGATAAATAATTTTGTTTACAAGGTATCTCTAGAAGGAACGAACGATCTATCTCCAAAACTGTAGGAGATATGAAGTTTTTTCCAAATTACGGGGGCGGGAGGGGGCGTGGCAAAAATTGAAAATAAACTTGATCTGCCTGCAAGTATAAGAAATATATGTCCCATACATGTCACACCTCTATCTCTTACCATCTCTGAGATCTCTTCGTTCATACGGACAGACAGACGGACAGACGGACGGACGGACAGACGGACAGACGGACGGACGGACAGACGGACATGGCTATATCGAATCGGCTGTTGATGCTGATCAAGAATATATATACTTTATAGGGTCGGAAACGATTCCTTCTCCCTGTTACATACTTTTGCACAAACTTAATATACTCTATGTACCTTCGGTACAGAGTATAAAAAGCCCAAAACTATGGCCGAGGTCAGAAAAGATGTCAATCACAAACGATAATTAGAGAAAATAAAAAAAAGGGCAGCTCCATGGCTCGAACACACGTCTTACCGCCTATGAGTTATGCATGCAGTGTCTACGCCACTGAGGCGTCTGAAATTAGTTGTAAATAGTAAGTTTTGTATCTCAGCGAAATTCACAGCCTGTGAAAAACAGCTGATTTACGCTCAAATCTTACGAGGGCAAACAGAAGGGGTGGGTGCTCAACAGCTGCGTCGCGTAAATTTACACAATTACGCTTTAACGTGGGCTGGTAAACACCCTAATTATGAATATGTTATGTGTTTTCCGGAATATCTTGAGAACTGTTGAAGGTAGGGGAAAAACATTTTGGGGTATTTTCATTTATACAAAACAAACAACAAAAAATTAGGTGGCCATACTGATATGGAACATCCGCTGTGCTTCGCAATGTGTCTTTTACCCAGGAGTCCTTCTGTTTAAAACATAAACACAAAATTATAAAAACCCAAGAAATTATGTTTACAAACAAGTGAGAAAGTCAGTCAAGCCCGAATATAACATACTGTGTACCAGTTCATTAGCCCCCGACTATAATATTATAATACATCCAAGGAGTAATTTTTTAATTTTTTTCCCGCGAATTAAGCATATTTCGGCAAAATGCTGAAAGTACGTATATACTATTTTATAACAAAGATTTCGGAAAAAAAACTATTTCGACCAATATAAAATTTTACTGCTCGATTTTTCATGGGATGCACAAACTTAATATATACTCCAAGTCACTGCTTTGCCAGAATTGGTTGTAAAAACCACTTTATTTTCTCTCCATATAATGGGAATTCAGCTTACCTTAAAGTAAGTCAATTATTGTGTGTATCCAAGCCGTTGCACGTTACAAGGAGTTTTGTAGCTAGGCTGGAGATCCATGTGACTTAAATGTCTCGTGTGAATCGAATGCCCATTTAATTCTCTCCTTTGTGACAATGTCACCCTAGGAACACGGAACAAGATGTGCTGGATCAAATCTTGTTCAAACTTACCATTCCATGCTTTAAAATTCTGTTCAAATGAGTCGATGATGCCATGGAATCCAGGAACTTTATCCAGCTCTGTAAGATTGTCCCAGTTCTGCTCAGTAATCCACCCTGAAAGTATATTGAAAAATGTAGTATTAAAGTATTATTGAAAGTATATTTTAGATTAACAATAACTATAATTATAATTTATACATTAGTGGTTTTTACATAACTTGAACCGGAAATGTTAGAAAATGTTATTTCCAGCCGGGGATTATAATTTCTAAAATGAAAATTACGGTATAAGATAAATTTCAGTTTTTTTTCATTAAACTCAGATATACAGCTTAAAACAAGTAAGAGTGCTGCAATCGAGTGCCCCGATTGCAAAATACCCTGTACCAAGTAATGTATGGCTTTGATTTCCAAATAGTCTCTGAACACTGAGCACATTTTAGAGGAACGAATGAAGTTCGATGATGTGATATGGAAATTAACACTAGCCACATCGAACATCTTACATCTGTCAATGCTCTCAAAAACGTGATGTTTCGAAAACTAAACAAAAAAAAAATAGAGTAAAGCTAACTTTGGCTCTACCAAAGTTTATATACCCTTGTAGCATGTATAATTTATTTAAATTAAGGTTAAGAATGATTTTCATCGAACATTCTTTGCTGAATTTTTTCCCAAACTAAGCAATAGATGGCGCTACTCCTTTGACCATTTAGCTACTGGGTTTTAGAAGTAACTAACTTTATTGAACATAACTTAAGCTAACAATTATCGTCAAGTCGAACGGAGCGATGCAGTCGCGTGCCGCGCTTGGCCGAAGCCAAGCCAGAAACTGAGCGCCAGGGATGGCGCGTGTTGGCGTTCTGCTACTGCGTTAGGGATGGTGGTCGATGAATAGTGTGACCAGAGGTGGCCAGGGCTGCCACAGTACTCCCCCTCCAGAGACCATGTGGGAACGAATGATCTTTAAGTTTCGACTATAGCTGGGATGTATGAATGTCTGGGGTGAGTGATGATCATCTACAGGATTTGTACAAGTCCCAAAGTGGAGGAATGCTTGCGTATATTTCTCGCTGTGATGGTTGTGTCATAGTTGAGTCGATGGTAACCTCGCGTTGAGGCGTCGATGGTAACCTCGCGTTGAGTCCGTTGCTTCGAGTGGTGGTCGACAAGCAAGTTCGCCCAAGCTGGGTTGAGGTTGCCTCGTGTTGAGGCCGTTGCTTCGAGTGGGGGTCGATAAACAAGTTCGCCCAAGCACGGTTGAGGTTACCTCGCGTTGAGGTCGTTGCTTCGAGAGGTGGTCGATAAGCAAGTTCGTTTGATCAGAGTTGAAGTTGAAGAGTCAATAGTACTGGGTATTGTACCCCGAGTAGAGACTTTCGATTGCCACACGTTGTGGACTTTCAGCGTCTCAAAGTCGGACAAAGAGCGTCTCGAGTCGTAGCATATTGCTAGTGGTCGGTCAGGTATGCGGATCGCTGATCATGAACATCGGCGACGACGAAAGATGCGATGAAGATCCAAATTCAGCTGCGCGACGTACTTCCATAAGTATGATCGATCGTCTGGCAGGCTTCGTACAATGTAAGATCTAAAAAATTGGTCGGATGCTTGACCAACGTGAGATCGGTGCAGGGCAGACTGGGCGATGGACGTTTTCATTGGCAGCGGTTAATGGACAGCCTGACGTGGAATGCATTGGCTGCAGCAGAATGTGGACAGGTGGGCGTGCAGGACCTGGGCGACAGACAGGAGGTCGGTGGACAATATGCTTGGGCAGCGGTCGATGTCATTTTCAAGCCAGGAGGTTTGTCGATGGTGTTTCACAAATTGCAAAAAAAAAAATCCTCTGCAAAAAGTACGAATGAGCGACTCCTGGTTGGAGTGAGGCCTCCTCGATGATCGCCAGCCGCGTGATTTGCACAAAACATTGCTGTTTGCATTTGTGTGTGTGCGCGCTGACGTCGCTGGCAGAGATTGAACGCATGTGTGTGTACGTGTGAGTAAGCGTTGCCGGCGGCTGTGTGTGTGACAAAATGCCCAAAAAACATCGAGATGGCTCCGTTGCCGCTGGTGAGGATCTGGCTGGCTGCTGTTGAAGATTTGGGTGGCTGCTGTCGAAATAGCGGTCGTCTTCAGTTAGCGTGTTGCTGTCTGAATTTGCTGATCGGAAACTGTTCTTCTAAATGAATTTCACAACGGCGTCACTGTATGTGCGTGTGTGTGTGAATTTGCCGTCGTAATGTTTTACGCATTAGATAATTGTTGCAGAAGTTGCGTCTTTGTCGTTTTTCACTCGTCGCGGGTCACCACTTTAGCTGCTAGGTTTGATATGTAACTTAAGCTAACAATTATTGTTCGATTGTAAAGCGCGATGCTGCCGCCAGCCGCCTTGGCGGGAGCCCAGCCAGAAACTGAGCGCCAGAAATGGCACGTGTTGTCGTTCTGCTTTCGCGTTAGGGATGGTGCTTGATGAATGGTGTGACCAGAGGTGGCCAGGGCTGCCACAACCATTTGCTTGCCAGTTTATTGTATGGCAACTATAAGATCTATTTATCAGATTTCGACCAAACTCCCTAATTTGTCTGGAACCCGATAATATTTACAACTGGAAAGCTTAAAGACGCTACCATTGAAAACAATACAAAACGTTTTTCTCACTAAAACTACTTTTCAGACCGATAGTTCCTTTGGCAGCTATATGCTATAGTCATCCGATCCGGCAGGTTCCGACAAATGTGCAGCGTCTTTGTACCAAAAGACTTCATGAAAAGTTTGGCTTTCAAACTGGCGGAGGAGATAGCATACAATCAGACGGACGGACAAAGCTAAATCGACTCAGCTCGTCATGCTGATCAAGACTATATATACTTTATGTGGTCTGTGTTATGTAAACTGTGGGAGTTATTCAACATTTTCTATTGTGGGGGCGTGGGTGGGCGTGGCAAAAATTTGAAATACACTTGATCTGCGTGCAGACAATAGGAGTCTACATTTCAAAATTGGTTGCTCTAGCTCTTCTAGTCTCTGAGATCTAGGTGTTCATACAGACAGACGGACGGACGGACAGACGGACATGGCTATATCGACTCGGCTGTTGATGCTGATCAAGAATATATATACTTTATATGGTCGGAAATGATTCCTTCTGCCTGTTACATACATTTGCACGACTTTAGTAGACCCTTTTACTCTACGAGTAACGGGTATAACAAGTGAGAAAGTCGGTCAAGCCCGACTTTAATATTCTCTGTATCAGTTCATTTGCTCCCGACTATTATATTATAATACATCCAAGTAGTCACGCGGTTATAGTGCAATATTTTTACACTCTCTCTCTCTCTCCCAAAGATTGTGTTTGTTTGAGTACAGCGGTGGTTGGTGGGAATGGCGAGGGGTGGTGGGAGGGTGCCGGTTAACTTTTTTGCTCATAACTTTTGTATCGTTCATGAGATCTTTATCATTCCTTCAGCAAATCGCTAAATAATGTTGATTACTAGATATATAGAAGGTACGAACGTTTTTTCAAATTGCGCGGGCGGAAGGGGGCTAGGAAAAAAAAAATTGAAAATAAACTTGATCTGCCTGCAAGTATAAGAAACATATGCCCCATACATGCCATATGTCTATCTCTTACCACCTCTGAGATCTGTTTATACAGACGGACGGACAGACAGACGTAAATGGCTATATCGACTCGGCTGTTGATGCTGATCAAGAAAATATATACTTTATAGGGACGGAGATGATTCCTTCTGGCTGTTACATACTTTTGCACAAACTTAATATACTCTGTTAAGTTCGAATTCAGTGCTCTGATCATTTATATACGGGACTGCAATTTGCACACATTTCATGTAGATTTTCAACATGTAGCATTTAGCATTTGTAATTCTAAACGTTTGTGAAGATGGAGATCAGTTTTCTAAACGAGCAATGTAAGAACTCAGTACTGATTTAGAGCTACATTTTTCGTTTAGAATTTAGACAGGCGCATGTAGGATTTCAATATACACACGCCGCGTGGAGAAAACCTACACGTTCGTGTGGTATTCAGATTGCTGCATGAAAAATGTAGAAGTTGGTTGGAAATAAGCTAACTTTCTTATGTCGTGAAGATTTTGCATTTGCCACGCAGCATTTGGCTTTTCTACACGCGGCGTTTAAATATTGAAATTCTACACGTTACGTATAGCTTTTCTGCACGCCACGTGTAGCTTTCTGCACTCTACATTTTGCATGTGCAATTTAGCAGGGCGCAATACGTTTCGTTTAGCTTTGACGTTTCTACACGCGCCGTGCAGCCAATTTTGTTTTCTCTGTGTAAACTCGTTGCAAGCTCCTGGGCAAAATTATCAGGGGTGCCACCGAAATCACTAGAGAATTTCGTATAAGCGATTGTATTTCAAATTTAAACTGCTTGCATTAATATGTGAAGTGACACCAAAATGCTCGGTTGCTAGATGCCATATGATCTATAAGGCGGCTTGAAAATGACTATTCAAAGCCCAGTAGATTTGAGCGGTCGTTCCCAAATCGCTCAAATTCACTATCTGATCTAGCAACCGCAGATATATAAATTTGAAATGTAAACGTTTATACCAAAATCTCTAGTGATTTCTGTGGCACCCCCTATAATACACTTTTCAAGTGTATAAAAATAAACTATAGTGCAAACAGACCTAGTTCATTAGTTCATTTTAAAGACTTGTTCATTTGAACTAGGTCAAAAAATAGACACAACTCTAGAGTATGGGTATAAATATCATTGACAGCAATAAAATGGTCGAACTCCAAGGACAATTTCCAACAACACAGCTTATTTTAAAGTTTAGAAAAAGTATTTTACGATCATGTCAAATAGTGTCGTGTAGGTTCCCCACAAAAAAATGGTCCAATTACTAACTTCAAGCTACTTTAACCTCAAATTACCAAAGTGATGCAGCTTTTCCCAACACAAGTTCGTATTATGCATACGGTAATCATCTAGAATCACCACAATCCCTTCAACAAACCGCAAAAGTTTGTTTTTGTGGCCTTGTTATTTTAATTAAGGGGGGATTCTCCATGAGCAAAATTTTTTTCAATTTTTTTTTTTTTATTTTTGTTAGCTTGGATATTTGAGAATATCGCCCTAATAGAATTTTTTTTAAATTCGAAATACTTTAGAAGATATTGCCATTTTTGTCGAACAATGTCAACAATAAAGCTGAGTAATAACGGCTGGTTCTTGAATTTTAATGGTAACATGTTGTCGCCTCAGATCGATATCGATTATAAATCGGTTTTTAATCGATAATTATCGAAGGCTACACAATGCTCAGGCTGCGTGAGCCACTCAGAAACTAGAGCTGCGGCCGCATCTAAAGAAAGCAGAATGGCAC
>JBAMBO010001313.1:0-23102 GCA_037044535.1 Lordiphosa magnipectinata
CTGTTTGGACCCCCTTCATTGGAAACCGACTATGCCCATGAGTTGTACATGGCCAAGGCAAGCGGCAATTGTTCCATTCTTTGTTTTAGAATGTTAAAATGCAGTAATATTTCTTATGTATAAATCCCACAAACTACCTTTGTCGTAGTGGGACTGCCAGGAGGGCATGCTGCTTGACATGTGGATGGCTAAATTGGATTTACAATTGCAGACATAGCAATTCAATCAGCTGTTCTTTGTTGTCGTGAACAACATTCGTCAGTGGAACAAGGAAAATTCACTTTTCGAAAATGTGATTAAATGTTCGCCAGTGGAACAAGGGTATTACAAACGTCCCGCCCATATTTATTTTTTAATTAATTTTAAGCTAGGGATTACGGAAGTAATATCGATATATGGGCGTTTCCGCCAAAAGGTCCACCAAGACCTAAAACTTAAAAGTGCTTAAAAACACTCTGTTTTATCAACTTTCAGAGGGGAAACAATTAAATTGAACTAATGTAAGCCAATCTTACATTTATTTATAACCCATTTCAAAATATTGGGTATCACTGCTGCGCTATCGCGATTATTCTAATTTGGACATTAATATTGCACTTTTTTTTTTTTGATGAAAGTGTCTTTAGATTGCACTTTCTTCTGCTACCTAAAATCTTTCTGAGGGTATAAAGGGTTATAAAAGAATGCATAAGAAACTATGAGAAACTATGTGATTGCAATTGACCGTAAGTTTTTGGTTAGCATTACAACAGAAACCACATAAATATAATGATGGAAAAAAGTGTCGCGTTCGCAATGTCACGTATCCAATCATATTTTAAAATCAAAATTTTTCGTTCAAATAAATTTTAGTATACAGTTAAATTATTCAACAATACAAAACTTTTTTATCAGATTTAGCTGAGTTTTGCTTTTATATTGATGGCCAAAAACACCACTTCCATTTTTAGTCGCGTGTGAATCGCTTTTTAATTGGCTTTATCTTGGAACCAGCACTAGTTGTGCTCTCTACTTTACCACTAAATAAAGTGCTTCGAACGTGCTATAAGTTAAAGTAACAAAAGAAAAAAAAACTTCTTTTAATTTTAACTTCTATTGCACTTTAAATGAGTACGACGGTCACGTTCGACATAATGGAAATACCCATATCTAAATATCGATATTTTTGTAAAAAAGTCGATATGTCATTATATCGGTTATGGGCATTTCTCAAATGTCGAATGCGACATTCGTACGCATTCAAAGTGAAGAAAAACATATGCCAAAACACTATTTTATTTTGACAAAAGGCGAAACGTATTGCTCTTGATTAGCACTATAATTGGTGCTAAAGTTGATTTTGGGCAACTGTTCGTTTTCAAGATAATTACAAAAAAACCAATGCATTCGCATGCGACAAAAACAGAAGTCGCTTTCAAGTCGAACAGTTCAAACACTGATTTCAGCGAAACCTGATGTAATATTTTAATGCGACTAATTTTAAAATATTATGCATTGATGTACCTTAAAAATGTTTTTTATAATTGATTCAAAAATATTAAGTAGTTTATTTTATATTTAATTTTAATCACAGTTTGTTCCATCATACTTTTTATGTTTATTTTTTTCCTTTTTAGGTAATAAGACATGAATTAGATATTATCAATGATTTTTAATAATTTCAATATATTTATTTTCACAACAAAAATCATAAACTTAACAAATATCTTCAATAAAGAAAAAACAAAAATAAGTATATTCATCTTATATAAAAACAAAGAACAGAAAGTAGCATAATTAAGAATACTATTTCTAATGTCGAATAAGGTTTTTTTTAATCCTCCTGCTACCTGTTGGCCATCGCAACAAAATGAATGCAACTGGGATATATCTGGAATGCTTTTCACTTCCTTCCATTTTTCGTCCAACTTATAATTTAAAGATAAACTTTCAATTTTATCAGATGGCATAAAATACATTTTAATTGCATTTATGTTGTTTTCTGCACATTGATAAAACGACTGTGCTTCGCGTAAAACAACGTTTTTTGATTTGGTTATTTGCCACACTTTTCTTTTAATAACGGCTCCAACTCCATCAACGGCTCCCTTTCCGTGAGAACTAGCACTAGAACATCCAATTTGTTGAATTATGTCAGTCAAGCTAGAAAGCTGTCAAGCAAGAAAATATTAAAATCTTTGAAAAATGCCCATACATTTTTTTAATTTCGGTTAAAAGGCATAAAACAAAATTAAATACGTCATGTTTATTATGCGTAGGTTTATCGCTTATAACCTCAAACGACTGTGAAGCACCAGCCAACCAAGCTACGCAGGTAAAAATTGTTACACGGCGGTAGCTGAAATGCGCACTTTGTATTTCGTTTTGGTATGTCAACCTATAGTTCTCGGCAAAATCAATTTGAAGAACGAGCTCGGAAGGTTTTAAGATCATTTTTGATTGCTCAAAATATTTTTGCTGAGCTCTTTTTACAAAAAAATGGGTTTCAAATGATGGTAACTTAGTTTCCATATCAATGACTAACTCAGATAAAGTTGAAGTTGTATTTGACAGGGCTAATTATTTAAGTGTACAAGAGAGCCCACGAAGGGACAAGGTACGAATTAATATTGTAAACCATTGTTTACTAGGGTAAAAAATAGGTTTAAGAATTTATACTAATAAACAAATACAAAAAAAAAACAAAAAAAAAAGACCATATTGACATAGAAATAAGATCTGCCCATAAGATATTCGAGTTTAGTGTGTACATTCTCGCCGGGCTTACAAGAAACACAAAATGGCTAACAAAGTTTTGAGTAAAATTCAAGGGGATTCCAGGAGCAGTTTTTATTGACGACGGTCGTATAAATTGAATAGTCTGTTCTACATTTTATTAATCTATTTCTTGTCAAAAATTCAAAACTTCCGTCAACCAAAATATGTTTATCGATAACTTTGTTGCCTGAAAATTCTATCAAATACGTTCACCAACAGCCAAACACTTTTTTGTTGATTGATGATTAATGTTAGATTGCTGGTGAATGCGTTCAATGTTGCTTGTGTGTAGTTAGCGCTCGCAGTAACGCTTTCACGGCGTTGCACACACACACACACAAACAAAACTCGGGTTTCTCTTTCTTGTTATTGCTTGAAATATATTTTGTGCATTTGCATTTGTTTTCACGCGGCCGTAAGCTCATTCTGGGCACCCCTGTTCTAGCCGATCTAAATGAAATTTAAGCAAATGGAAAACTATTCTCCAATTTTGGAAATCCACTAGCAAAGTCGGAAAATGAAGGGCGGCGGTGTTTAAGTTCAAATAAACTATTTAAAATATAATAGTTGAATTTTAAAAAATCTTCTTCCAATGTCGGGAAAATATACAAACAATTTTTTTTTTAAGTTTTTTATTTACAATTCAAAAACAATTTTTTTTCAATTTTACAAATTTAGTACTTAAAAATATAATCAAAATCAAATACATTCTACTTTAAAGAACAGTTTTTACAATTTTTTATCTCAACTATGTATCGCACCACAAGAAATTCGCGGTCTCGAGTCCCGAAGCGAACACCATTCGAATATTAAGAGACTTGCTGCCTTGTTTGATAGTATCTTTTCTTTTTTTGGAGAGGAGGTTCGCGTATTGGATTGCTGTGTGGTCAATCACAGCCACTTAACAGAGAGCGCGATAACAGAACACATTCGGTTGCGGGAAGTGACGTGAGCAGAGCGAACTGAAAAAATGGTTGAGAGTTATTTACGAGCTATGGTAGCGAGTCTTATTTGTCGAACAATGTCTTCGCTAAAACGAAAAATAAAAATTTTTGAGTAAATAAATTTCTAATAAATAAAGCTGAGAAATAACGGGTGGTTCTTGATATCGATTATGAATCGATTTTTAATCGATAATTATCGAAGGCTATCCTACACAATGCTCAGGCTGCGAAACTAGAGCTGCGGCCGCATTTTAAGAAGGCAGAATGGCACGCAGAGCAGAGAGAGCTGCTGCTGAAAACAGTTTTTTTTGAGAATGAGGAAGGTCCGCTGTATGCAGCTGGCATCGCCGACTAATATCTGTAATATTTTTGGTTACTTTCAAAACAACTTTTTCGGACTGACAAGCCACTTTTCTCCAGTTCTACTAAACCGATTTTGATGAAACAAAACGCAGAATTGTCACCATTCTCGAACTGCATTTTAACATTTTTGATTTATAAAGTTGATAGTTAGCGACCTTTCTAAATTGTAGAAATTTGAGTATTGCCGGCTCTAGGTCAAGTGAAACACACAAAAATGTATGATGTTTTCCAATATATTTCGGTTGCTCCTCGGCAAAACATCATACATTTTTTTGTGTTTCACTTGACCTAGAGCCGGCAATACTCAAATTTTTGATGTATTTGTTTGCGAAAAAACTACTTCAAACTTTAAAGGCATTAATATCGAAACCGCGTTTTTCGAACTGGCGGCCATGATATCTCCAGTTACACTAAACCGAGTATGATGAAACTAAGTGAAATCGACGTAGAATTGTCACCATTCTGGTCTGACCCTCAATCATAATTTTAAAAAATTTTTTTACTCTAAACTACAAAAAAGGGCCCAAAATCTAATTTTCATTTTTCAATGGCCGCCATTTTGTCAAAAAAAATTACATTTTTTTGGAGGGTTAGACCAGAATTACATCTATAATGACCCCGTTTTTACTTTTCATTTCAGACAACCTGGAGACAAGAATTCGTGGCCGCCAGCACTATACCTTTTTTTTGACCCCCCACTTTGAAGGCCGAGAACTTTTTGAACAGCCCTCATATCGAAGCAGAAAATTTTTTTTGTTTACTTTCAATCACATGATTGTAACACAATAAAAAAAATAGAGGAAAGCTAACTTTGGCTCGACCGAAGTTTATATACCCTTGTAGCTTGTCTAATTTATATAAATTAAGCAGAGGTCGCAAAAATCGGTCCCCTGCTTGCCTTTGTCAGAAAACGACAGCTTTCGTGCGAACACATTGAAAAGAGGTACCGAAATAACTTTTAACTGCGCTTTCTACTTCTTTTTGGTTGTGAGAGGAGAGAAACACATTTTTTTGTTTTTTTTTTCATCTTAGGTCTTTTTGGGACCGTTTGGCTTAATTCCCGAATTAAAAAGGTCTTCTTCGTATGTATGCATCGGTGTGGAAGGCTCGGCTAACGATATGAATGTATGTGACGAACTATATGCGCTCTCTCGTTCTCTCTCGCATACACTCTCTCTGTTTATGTTAAACTCTGGCGCAGCTCTTGAGTCTGCAACCTTTTCAAATAACATTTTGAGAGTTTGGTCTTCGATAAGCACGCAATTTAAGACCAATTGTCTGAGTTGGGCTTGATATTCGGTTGCTGTCAGACCGATCATTGCTGTGTGGTCAATCACAGCCACTTAACAGTGAGCGCGATAACAGAACACATTATATTTGGTTTTTCGGTCAGTGACGTGAGCAGAGCGAACTGAAAAAATGGTTGAGAGTTATTTACGAGCTATGAAATTAAGGAATTAAATGATTTTGGTCGAGCATTCTTATTTTCCAAACTCGATATATTCATCCGATTTTGACTAAGCTCCCCAAAGTTGTGTGGAAACTGATAATAGTCACAAGTGGAAGGTATAAAGACGCTACCATTGAAAAGAAAAAAGTTTTTCTCACTAGAACTACTTTTCGACCGATAGTTCCTATGGCAGCTATAGTCCATAGTTATCCGATGTGGATCATACTTGGCGAAATTGTGTGGTAGCATATAATATTGATCAGTAACAAGTTTGGAACGAAAGCATTAAAATCAAAAAAGTTTTTTATACTAAGACTTTTTTTCAGAAATATCTTTTGTATGGTAGCTATACTATATAGTTGGTCGATTTTCATAAAACTTGGTGGAATTATGCGAAAGCATAGAAAACTTAGAAATACGAGGTTTGGAGACCATTGCGTTTAAGACAAAAAAGTTTTTCTCACTAAAACAACATTTTCGACCGATGGTTCCTATGGCAGCTATATGATATAATCATCCGATCTGGCTGGTTTCGACAAATGTGCAGCGTATTTGTACCAAAAGACTTCGTGCAAAGTTTGTTTAAGATGGCTTTAAAACTGACGGAGGAGATAGACAGACGGACATGGCTATATCAACTCACTGGGTCAGAGATGCTTGCTTCTATGCGTTACAAACATCTCGACAAATTAAATATACCCTCTACAAGGGTATAAAAACAGACTTGGAAAAACTCTTTGCGTTTTCAAATAAGATTTTTTTTAAAAAAGGTCCAAAAAAACAGCCTCAACATGGAGAAATCCCCCCTTAAGAGACTTACTGCCTTGTTTGATAGTAGTATCTTTTCCTTTTTTGGAGAGGAAGTTCGCGTATTGGATTATCCATTTCAAAATCCAAACATACAGAAGAGCGGTATAAAATACGTGCTATACAAGTGATTTTTTCTTTAGATTGAAAGTTCACTATCTAGATGCCCCGAAATCTTAATCGAGGTTAACAAAAGAAGCTATATTCGATTTCTTTTTAAAGCCGGAAAGTAATACCAAAATAAATTTCCAAATCAAGACATTGCTGATCTAATCTCATCATCAACGGTGCTGAAGGACGACAAAAGGATATGATACAATGGATATTTGTATACCCAAAATCAAGAAACTAAGTCTAAATGAAAATTTGTTTGTTTCAGGGACAGAAAATAACTGTTATGATATTAAATTTTAACCAAAAAAAGTCACGGTGAAGCGAGTAAGCTACGATTACGTAAAATGTACAAATCTTAAGTCAATTTCTATGCAATTAGGACATAAAGTGATATTCATAAGTAATAAAATAAAAATTTTTGCTTAACTTATTATATTTCATTTATAACTTATAACTAACTTATTATTATTTCATAATTTTTATATAAAACTTTTAAAATAACATTTTTTTTTAAGTTTTATTCAAAAAAATTTATATTAAGAGTTATTTCTCAACGTTTATTTTAAAAATAAAAAATAAGTGTTATCTTGCAAAATTTGGCGAGTTATACAAGCTATCGGCACCTAAAGTTGCGTATGCACATACCTTGAGTCCTACTACCATCGTTCCAACTTTTGTTTAGATCGGACTACCATAGCATTTATCAAATTTGCCCGAGCGATTATGGCATCGTATGATTTCAGGTAAAAGTAAGCATTTTTGCGAGGCCACGGCTCTTGTGTGTAAGTATATAAAAGAAAAAAACAGCGAAGTATATTTTTAGGGGCATTTATGCTAACTGAAATGTAGCTTTAGATTTTGAGGAAACCTGAGAAAGTGGAAGTTTGTTTCGTCATTTTTTTGAATTAACAAAAAAAATCAGTTTCGATGTTCCCTTAGGCGGGTTCATGCCCAGGTCACCCGCTCCGTAGTCCGTAGTAGAATATAGTGTGTTCTCTACAATGCAGATGCCACAAGTATCGTGGCATCGTAACAATGATTACTTTAACCTGCAATCTTACTATGCCAAAATCACTCGTGCAGATTTCTAGTACAGATATATGCTATGGTAGTACGATCTGAACAAAAGTTAGCACGATGGTAGTAGGACTCAAGATATGTGCATACGCAACTTTGGGTTCCAATAGCTTGTATTACTCGCCAAATATTGGAACTCAACGTTTATTTTTAAGTTTTAAAATAAACGATGCAATTTAACACTCATTTTTAACATAATCGTTGACAAATAACACTTAATATACATTTTTTTGAATAAAACTTAAAAAAAAGTGTTATTTTACAAATTTTATATAAAAATTATAAGATAATAGTTTAAAAAATTTCCCAAAAATTCCCAATTTTCATTTTTAAACTTAACTTAAAACTTTTAAACTTTTAACTTAACTTTAAACGAAATTTCGAGTGGGCTTGTACCGAAAACAGAATAATCTTTAG
This sequence comes from Lordiphosa magnipectinata, assembly GCA_037044535.1. Taxonomy (NCBI): domain Eukaryota; kingdom Metazoa; phylum Arthropoda; class Insecta; order Diptera; family Drosophilidae; genus Lordiphosa; species Lordiphosa magnipectinata. The sequence continues at coordinate 7,930 of JBAMBO010001313.1, forward strand.
GCAAAAAGAAAGCGGCCAGTGAGACCTTGAGGCAACCAACAAGCATTTGGATGTGTTCTCTAAAGTAGCGAGACTTTTGTTAATTAAAATATTTTCACTCTTTCAGCATAGTTTTCCCCGAGGCTAAGTGGATTTTGAATCCATTACATGGAAGTTGGGAAGGTCGAGCTATTGGAGTGTCTTTTGTTGATGAAAGAAAGAGATGGGTGCCACATTACATTGTGCTTGTGTTGGTGAGCAAGAGAGCTCTCTCCAGACTACAGCCGTTTTACATGCAATTCAATGTTCACCGATTCACACAATCATGAGTTCGGCTCCTATCTACGTTTAACCTATCTATGGCTGGCCGGGTCTGCATTAAATGCAAAACAAGAAAGTCGGTCAAGCCCGACTATAACATATTCTGCACCCCCAATATTTATATATGTATATCTGATCAATTGAAGTTAGAAGCCACACAAACTAGTAAAAAAGGCATAGTGTGTGAAGTGCTGCACATCACCGTTGCGACCAGTGTTACCCATCGGAATTGTTTGATTTTCTTATAACTCGACTATTGTTCATCCGATCTTTATCATTTCTTCGGCAAATCGATAAATAATACTAAGTAATAAATATGCGTAGAAGGAACGAAACATCTAGCTACAAAATTGTGGGAGATATGATTGCGCGGGCGGGAGGGGGCGTGGCGAAAATTGAAAATGAACTTGATCTGCCTGCAAGTATAAGAAATAAACCTCTATCGCTCTCCGAGATCTCTTCGTTCATACGGACGGACATGGCTTTATCGACTGGGCTGTTGATCAAAAATACATATACTTGGGGTCGGAAACGATTCCTTCTGCCTGTCACATACTTTTGCACAAACTTAATATACTCTGTGTACCTTTGCAGTTCAACTTACATTTCTTACTAATATTTTAAATTTTTTCACTAAGCTAACTAATCGTGTATGTACACCATAAGATTGATCAGATGACCATCTTGGCTTCCTCCTCCGAATCGCTTTGGTCTGTAAAATTAAAGAACAGAAAGAGAACAGATGAAAAATGTTTTATTTCAATGCTGAGACGAGGCCAAAGCAATATTTGTTCGTACTTTTTTTCGACTGCTGTTGCTGTTGTTGTTTTTTCTGCGATTTGTGTGTCTTGCCTGCACGATTGGGTTTTGTTTTAGATGCTTTTAAGGGGACAGAGGTGACCTCTGGCTGTTCTTCGGTGGGCAGCCAGCTGCTGTCATCTATTACAAACAAAAAATGGGTAACTGGAATGGTAAGACTGTTTTTTATATGAATATATTTACTTACCCTGAGGCGGTGATGGTTCCTTCTTTGTCTTATGCTGCTCCTCTTTTTCCTCCTCCTCCTCCGGCGGTAGCTGCTGCTGAACTGACTCGGGCAATGCCTGTGACTGCTTGCTTTCGATCTCAGGCTCGTGTCCCATTAGCTTTCTATAGCTAATGGGCTGACTCTCACCCAGCATAGACACCAAGCCACTGGTCTTAGACCGTTGCTCCATATCCACTTGCACAGCTTTGCGTATGAAATCTACTAGGGATTTGGTACGTTGTGCGGCATTGCGGGCACATTGCATTATAGTGGCCACATCTGTGGGTGCAGTTCCTCCAGCATTAAGTGTACACAATTCACGATAGGAATTCAAACTTAAAACAATAACCGAATCGGCGGCATTTTCCTCCAACAAAGTGGGATCCACATAGGGCTGTGGACTGCTCTTATATACACAATATGTGACACTTACGGGATAATGGAGAAATAATAAAGGCACCAATTCACGTTCCTTTTCGGTATAAATCCGCAATTGTTCATCCAAGAAGGTGACCTCGGGACGACGGAAATGCATAAGGGCTGCCAAGGCGGCTACGGTGCTGGCATCTGAAAGAAATTAGTTTTTTTGTAATACTCTCTGCAAGGGTATTCAAACTCTCCACGCACCGTAGAGATTGCCATCATGATTCAACACATTGATATCCACACGCACACACCACACATGCTGTTCGGCGGCCACGCACAGCGACTCCAGGTCCAGGGAACGGGAAGTTTTAAATGTGCGCTCCATTAGGGAGTTCAATGAGAGGAGTCTCTGGTCATGGGTGGACTGCACCTCATCCAGAAAGGCCACACCGCTTATGCTCACATTCAAATGGAGTGTACCCTCGTTGGAACGGGCGGCGGAGGGTGTACCAATGTCACAGCTCACCTGGCCCAGCACCTTGGTATCACCCATGGTCACAAATACGGTGCCCCATCCGGCACCAAATGTCAATTGCACATCGCGAAACTCGCTCTTCTGTCGGCCATCGAAGCGTACACTCTGTTTCACCGCAGTTTGTATAAAATTACGCTCGGGTTTGGATTTTCCCGGCTCGAAGAGATTGGCGTTCATAAACATCAGGGCAGAGTCGGTTTCGGTCCTATTGAAAACGTGCCGTTTGAGTGCTGTGCAGCCCTGCACCTATCGATAGGTTCAGCATGTCACCTCTACCGCCTATCGTTATCAGCTGAACTGTGTGCCAGCGCTAGGTCAATCGTTTTACTAAACCATCACTAGTTTACTATACAAATGTGAACACATTAAATAATTAAACCAAAATCCAAAAATTAAATTCATAAAATAACTAAACAATTGCTTGTCCCACTGGGTCACTTCATAGGCGGCCAAGCAGCCCCAATATAGCCCCTTTCCCGTCGAAAAGAAAAAAAAAACTACAAGAACTTTGTCCCTGTGTGCGAGTTTGTGCGTGTGTGTGTGCTAGCACAGCAAAAGAACTGGACAAACCCATACATACATATACACCGAATATGCAACAACAACAGGAATCGGGTGGCGAGGAGAGTTGGCTGGAGGAGCAATGTCATCGCGAGATCCATGGCCAACATGATGAATATGAACGGGAATATGTGCGTCAGCGTGACAACAATTTGAGCACCGTTTGGGGTGCATTCCAGGATTCAGCCACAGCCGTGGCCCAGCTCTATCGTGGTAAGTGGATTATAAGGAGGAGGAGCAGCGTTTGCTTGCGTGTGTGTGTGTTAAAAATAGTATTGGGCGGAGGTATTAATAGCCCTCAAGAGGCTGCCATTAAGCAGCCCGGCTTCTATGCCTCCCTTCGCCCCCCCCCCCCTTTAACCCACCGAAAGAGTTTTTCTCTTTTACGCATTATCAAAAATGCAACAAAAAAGGGCTTTGGCTATGGAAACGGTGCATTAGAACAACGAGAGAGGCAGCCAGGCAGTCAGACAGAGAAAGAGTGTGAGAGTGAACGAGTGCAGCCAGCTGAGGCAGAGGCGTCGCCTTAAAGATTTTGTGTTGTTGGTTGGTCTCACAACTTATATATGTACATACAAACATATATAAATAATGTTGAGTGTAATTATAATTCTCAAATTTGATTTAAGTTTCCACATGAGATAGGAAATAAACTCGGGCTCTGGCGAAGTTTATATACCCTATAAATTCATAAGTATTTGATGACCTTGTGTCAGGTATCTTCCAGTTCCTTTACCTACATACATACATGAGAGTATTTTTGGTATACCCTTTGCAAGGGTATAACTGGGCTTCCTTTTTCTGTCTGTCGCTGACAGCGAGTCGCTGTTCTTGATGTTTTCTATCATTAATCCACATGTGCGTGCATGTGCAATACACACACACGCGCACTTACACATGGACATTTATCTATGTGCGTCACAACAACAATGGTCCAACAGCTGTTTGGCTTTCGTCATTGACAACAACAAAAACAAAAGCAGCGCAGCAACGCGACAATTTGTTGTTTTCTATTATCGACTGCAAGCGGAAGCTGAGCAAAAATTAATAAGCTTTTTTTCTATTTTTTGTTTTTTTCGTTTTGTTTTATGAATTTGCCGACGACTATGGCCATCTCGCTTGCACTTGGTAGGTTTTGTCTTTGCATTGTCATCTTTTTGCAGTTGTTGTTGTTTTTTGGGGTCGATACTTAGGATAGAGGAGAGCACATAAGAAGAGAAAATAGCAGGTGAGGTTCAGAGTTCCGAGTCCTTTTGTTCAGGCCAGGCAGAAAGCAGCAGGTGTGTGTGTGTGTGTGTGCAGAAGTAGGATCAACCATGGCGGCCACTGCTAGGTACTGGCCTGAACAATGGTTAACCAAAGGAAAACAGTATGTACCTACATATATTTTTTCTTTTGCAAAGTTTATTTCTTCTTTCCTGCTAAATAGAGTTTCGCAACCAAATGCTAAGCGAATGTCAGGCGGATTTTCGAAACAGGTACTCCATAAGAAAGGCAATCATAATTCACAATCGGTTCGTCCTCCCTGCAGTCAAAGACTGTAGAACAGTGGTGTCCAAACTCACACAATCAAACATTGCGCTTGTGTGCTTAGCAGCGAAACACGTAGTAGACGTCACAACAAACAAATGCCACGAGAAAATGCTTCGTGAAGTAAAACGAAAAGCCGAACACGCGCATCGTAAGAGAGCAAGCCGCCGAACGTGCTATTTATAGAGCACACTTATTCTCTCTCTCTATACGTGTGTCGGCTGCGACGCCGGCAAAGTTATAAGTTGCTATCCCATGGGATAGGCTTTTGGCAATTTGGACACCACTGCACTAGAAGAGTCTTTGCTTCAGTTTAGGAGTTTTGTTAAACTTCCGCGGGACCTAAACTTTTAGTAAGCGCTTTAAAATTATAAATTCATTTCGTTACGTCTTGGGGAAATAAAAATATTATGGCTCGTGCTTGATTCAGCATTTAACTTTGAGTTGTCTCGCCAATCTCTACTGCTGCGGTGGGCACATAGTGGCCCAGTTCTATTTTAGTGAGAAGAAATCAGTTCCAAAGTGGTTTGAGATAAATGTGAAAGTAAATCAAGGATATCTAATTAGTTCGTTTATGGTAGTCACCATTTTAGGTTTAGTGTACATACACCGTCAAACAGTCTAGACACACAGATGCATATTTCCAGGAGAGACAGATGGCAATAACCACCCCTTCTCTTCACCGATATCTGTTCTTTACCATTGCTTTGAGTTCTCACTAAGTTATTTGAAATAATAATAACTTTTTTCAATATTTTGAGGTTCTCCTAAGCCTCTTAAGGTTCAATTCAAAGTACGACCAGTCCAGCTCCAATTGATTCTTCGAATTTTGGTTTCGACACCCTTCGTCTGGCTTGTCGTAGGTCGTTTCGAATTCTACAGTCCCAACGTACCTTTGGGGTTAAAGATTTCTCTTGCACCTCAAAAATCACTTCAGTTGCAGCCAGGGATGCAAACTGGGTTTTCATTGTCTCCCTATGATACGACTTATCCGACTTTCAGTTGAACTAAGTTTCGAATTGCTCCTTAGCGATGCCGGATTTATGTAGAATGATTTGTCAACCATTTTACATATGATCCCGTACATCTCCTACAATGGCCCACCGACCTCTTAATATACCCGTCAGGCTGTATTTCTTTTTGGAAGTTGCTAATGGATTTGTGTGAGAATCCCATCTACGGTACGATATTCTCAATATTTTTTCGTGCTTCTTCTCAATCCCAATTTAGCCAGGAGATTATTTTCCTGTGCGATATTTGACGCTTGTAAGGAGCACGGTATGCATTCTATTCGTTCATGCCCTGGTTGGTGGCAACCCAAGCAAAGAATGCACTGTTTTTGAAGTGAAATCATTTTGGACTAGGACCGAAAATCTGACTTATATAATATAATGATTTTAAAGCTATTTAAATGTTTTCAAGGAATTCAATTTATCATAATAAATTAAGAGTGAACCACTGAACAAACTATTTAAAGAACCAATCCTCATTTCCGAGCGGCTTACATAACTGGTTGAAGCGATAAATTCATAATTTGAGCCATCTCTTGTTACTTGGAGCATTTTTTGTTTATGCTGAGAACAGCCAATAGTCGATGGAGGCCAAACTAGGCGAGTATGAGGTGTGGGGAAGCAATTCGAAATGCAATTCTTGATGTAATTCAATAAGTTTTAAAACAGGGACGCAAACCAATTCTGAACCGTACAGAACCGCTAATTCATGATCGTTAACCGAACCGCGAACCAAACCAGCGTATTTGTAAATTGCTGAACCGAACCAACAACCGAAAATGCATACGGTTTGGTTTATTTATCGACGACTTTGATAAGGGTAAAGCGCCTATCTGAATATAAATATCATTGTTATTTTTGTGAATTTGTATCAAGATAATTGACTTTGGAAACAGCTCAGACATTGCACCGTTTTCAAGGTGATGAGGTTTCCGGTCGCTTACGATATCTACAGCAATCCTGCTTTCCGAGATAATCCTGAAACTTATGGACCATATATGCCAATAATTCGACCTTGTGTAGCTGCAGTGGTTACCAAAATCTAACCAAACGTTACAGCAACTACAATCAGTTTTTTGCATTCACTTTTCAACCCGTCATATATCGATTCGCAGAGTCGCGGTACTTGTATTTTGTTTGAGATGTTTAACGGGCCAGGCATCAGGGGCACAACGGGCCATAGTTGCCCTTCACTGTTTTAAGCAAGGATGCAAACCTTTAAAATTCTGCAGAATGTTCGGTCCGGGGGATTCGAACCCGTTGTAAAGTCAAAGGTTCGGCCCGCGGATTGGTTCCTGGAATCACTGAACCCAAGGTTTTGGTTCGAACCTCGGTTCTCTTGAACATAAAAGAATAATTTCGATTTATTAATACATATTTTTCAAAATAATTCAGGTTCAACAAGTCTAAAGTATAAGAGGTCCGGTTCATGGTCCGGTTCGACGAACCCAAAAAACCCGAACTGGTTCTAAGGGGTTCGGTACCGAACCGGTTTGCAGTCTTGGTTTAAAGGTTATTAAAATGTTTTTATCATGTAGTTTAGTTTTATTTATTTAAACAATTTCTTATTACAGCTAAATGCTTGGAAAATTAACAAATGAACCACTAAACCGAACCGAAACCGCGGTTTGGTTTGCTTCCAAAACCGTTGTATAAACCGAACCGGTGGTTTAAAACCTCCACAAACCACTAAACCGAACCAGTTTGATTTCCCGATTAGTTTGCATCCCGGGTTTAAAATCAACAAACCAATAAATAATTGTGGATTTTACAGGAGCAAAGTCCACTTAACATTTGTCAATCTACTTCTTGGCTTTAACAGGATTTTGCAGACAGGTGTACCCAGCCAGCATTTCATCGGAGTAATTGTAATCTATTGAGTTTTGCATAGCTATTGAAGATTACACAAAGATGGACAAGGGCTAATTTCTCAGCATCTACACGGCATCTCAGCAGCTAACGGTCTATCCGCACAACGCTCTTTCCTTATAGCCGCGCATAGAGACCCTCACACAGACTTTTCCTCTTCTCTTTCTCTCCTATGCCTATTGCAAAATCGAACGCTACAACACATATGTATTGCTGGTCTTTACCGTAGATTTCGTTGTTGGCGACGAATGATTTCGTGTGCATCAGACAGCCACGAGCACACACACACATCACCAGGCACTAATCTTTATTCTCTTACCATTTCTTATGGTTGTTATTGCTTCAGAAATATTTTCTTCATTTGTATTGGTGTTTACAAGGTATGCAAACGGCTTGGAATAAAGGACTGGTTTGTTTCAGAGGTTCACACAGTTTTTGAACCGCGGTTCTGTTTATTACATGGTCCTTGGAGCTGACTGAACTATAATTTAATTTATAGTTTACTAGCATAGTACCCGTCGCGCTTCGCTGCGTCCCATTAGATCTACTGTATGAATAATTAGGGTGTTCGCATCGCCTTCACGCTTGTTTTAAATTTTTTCAATATTATTAAACTTAAATATTATAATATAATAATTAAATTTTCCCTCATTTCTACACCACCGCTGAGGTAAAGAATTTGGAGCGTTTTTTTAAAGTGGTAATTCCCCAATAGGCCTAATCCACTTATTCTTACAAGAATTTACCTCCTTTGAACATTTTAATACAAACTTGGAATTAAATTAAACAGTTACTGACATTTTTTTAACTATTTTTGTTGTAAAACCTCACTGTATACAACAACATTTTTCGATTTGTCTTCGGGTGCAAGAATCATTAAACTGCTAGCGGAGCTAACTCTTGAACAGGCCACATAAAACTGTCCATGAGAAAAGCAATCCTCTCTAAGATCTATTCCGGCTACCTTTAATATCTGTCCCTGTGACATATTTATTATCATAGCAAAGCAGACTTTGATGGGAATTTGCAGTCTCTTAAACTTAAATGAAAGGTTTGAAGGTATTTGTGGGATTCTTGGTATAAAAAAAGTCTCTCCTTTAGCACAACCAGTAAAAACTGTGGCTTCAATAACATAGGTGTGAAGACCTTTCACTTGTAATCTCGTACCATCACATAATTTTGGTGGATTAAGATTTCGTAACAACATTACAACATTTATAAATGTTCTAAAATTCTGGTATTTTACTTCGAAAACAGTGCATTATTCGATTGGATTGTCTGCCACTAGGGCATTTACGGATTGTCAGGTTATCCTCGAAAAAAAAAAAGAATAGTTACAGCCAAATACACTCCTGGCTAAAATTGGATTAAGAACCTCTACAGAATACTGAGAATATCGTCCGTAAGGGAAATGGTGTACCGACAAGAATTGATAAACCATTTCCAAGGAAAGAATGCAGTTTTTGTAAAGGCTTATTAAGAGTTCGTGGATTTCAAAATGCCTGACAAGTTATTCTTAGAGGTAACTTAAATCCGGTATCGCTAAGGATCAATTTGGTCTATGATATTTTGGTCTTTGTTGTATAAATAAATCTTTTATTATATAAACTATTTTCTTAAATGAACAAGTATTATTGTCTAAAACTAAGCTCTAGACATCTTAAAACCCCTCAGTGAACTGAACCGAACTGTTTTTATACCCTGTTCCCATTAAAAATGGGAAAAAGGGATCATGAAGTTATGCAAATGTATATAACAGCCAGAAGGAAGCATCTCCGACCCTATAAAGTATATATATTCTTGATCAGCATCAACAGCCGAGTCGATATAGCCATGAACGTCTGTCTGTCTGTATGAACGCATGTATATATGTGTATACCGTACCCAGATCAAGTTTAATTCAGATTTGGAAAATTACCCATGCTTATTTTAACACTTTTAACCGCGAAAAACTGTCAGAGCCACAATTTTTAAGTTTGAACCTTGTATAAATCAAAGCCATAGCAACAACATTACTTGGTAAAGGGTATTTTGCAGTTGGGGCACTCCATTGCAACACTCTTACTTGTTTATTGTGGTTTTAGAATTCAGAATTCCCGAATGGACGCCGGTTCGATTTAATAACTAAAATAAGCGGTTCGGTTCAGAACCGGTTTGCATACCTATAGTTTACGCGGCCGTTAGCTGGCTCTGGGCAACTCTGACTTAACAGAACACATATAAACTAACAAATAACAGATCAAATTGTAAGCTTATCTGACACATATCAGCTATTTAGAATGGGATGGAATTAAAAGGTGGGAAACCACCTCGATGAGAAAGATTAGTCCCATACTGCAACCTTATTAGCGAGGTACAGTTTCTGAAGTATGCATAAGAATTTCGACGAGAAAATTACTAAACCCTGCTAAAGTAAAGACTAGTTTTTCGGCATAAAGATAGATTCAACTCTGAGGGACACACAAATATAAATCACAAATTAGCAAAGTACACTCTTCTACAAATACCTAAACGTTACAGACATACGATCTGGTATCTGGGGACAAAGCATTCTTTTGCAGCAGTATGCCAATATAATGTAAACAATATAATTATGTAAATGTGTTTTTTTTAATTAGATCGGATCTATTTCTACGTAGGACGGACAGACACGATTATGTTGAATCGTCTAATCACGAATTTGTTTTACTTTATGGAGTCGAATGGAGTTGCCATTTGTAAACTGAATACGATCTCAATCCCGGTTGAGACATAGGTCATCAACCAATCCTCTATTCCAACGTACTTTGTTTTTAGACTTCGCATTAAACTCTCTACAGATTATTCTAATGCTTTCCTTTTCCAAGTTTAGTTGAAGTTGCCTGGTGCCCGTCCACCGGGCTCCTTTCCATTGCCTTGTAATTTTGTTTTCGTTTATTCTGCAAGGAATTCTTGTCAGGCGCGAATCCACATCGAGTTTACGACCATTATTCACAGGAACTATTGAGGTAGTTAAAATGTCCAATCGATTGTACATATTCCTGGACATATTCTAAGCGTTTTAGTCCCCGCCGAATTAGCTGAGATTTAAAGATCGACTAGAGCTCGTTCGTCAGGTCGTTCAGCCTGTTAGTAAGGAGGGAGATGTAGTCTACATAGTCTAGATGCAGCAATGTTGTTAATACCGTTGTTATTGAGTCGACCAATATGCATATGCAGACTATTCTTGGGCTCTCGAAGACTAGCGAAGTCAACAAAAGCCTTGGGAAGGTCTGTTCGGTATTCCGTGCATTGCTCCATTCCAAAACCCACCCGTTTGGCTATATCCGAGGCTAGGTTGATGATTCGGTAGCTTCAATATTTTTTCAGAGAGCATGTTCGCTGGCCCTATTCCCCTATACTGCTGATTGGCGTACCATCTTAGAGGCCAGGCCCTCAGTTCATAAATTTTTTGCGATTTCCCCACCTACTTACCAAAGACTTGATTCGCCCTTCTCACATTTACCACTAGAGCCGCTTGAGTCGAACGTTCAAGTATAGTTGGAGTTCCTTATAAACTAGATGCTATGACTAATAGATCCACCGGTCTTAAGATTTACCGCGACCCTTAACAAAGGGGGGATTACCATACCGTATGGAAAGCTTTCAAGTTGCAAAATGCGTATAACATATAAACTTTACTAAAGATCTTGCCTTTTCATTTTCTTCTTTGCAGAGCGCTCATCGAACACATTTCCTTCAGATACAGGAGCCTTGTGGCTGCCCTTTCAGACAGCAGCTGGCACTGTGACAACACTTTACAAAGGTAAAAACTATTAAGGCGTTTACGCATGACGGATCCTTAATCTCTCCTCTTTTCCAGAATCATGTGATGGTCTCAAACGTACCAGCGATGCTGCCATACAATGCGGCTACCAAAGACGCACACGCGAATTGGCTGATTGGGCGCGCAGCAAAAAACGTCGCATGATACGACGTGAGGATTTGCTGGCCTATTTAGCTGGTAAACCGATGCCTCCAGCCACAACAAATTCACATGCCAATCGTCGGTGAGTTCTAGAGTTTTATTAACGAACTTATTTCTCGCTAAAATAAGAATATTCTCTATACTTTACAGTTCGCCCAAGCCAGAGCATCATCATGGTGGCGGCGGCGGAGGTGGTCATGTTGGTCTTCCATCCCACGGCGGCGGCCCAGGAGGTGGCTTAGGATTTGTCAGCTCGGGTCAGCTGGGTGGAACAGCAGCAGCACCAACAACTGGGGGACAGCCAACACATTTGCTGGGCACATCAGGTGGACGTTCCGAGGGAACGGGTGTGGGCTCGGGTGGTATAGGAGATGATTTGCACACTTTCAAGGAGGCCTTAGTTTTGCGTCCACGGTGAGTAAAGAGCAACTTCGTATCTTCTATAAAACACGAGGCAATAGCCAATTTGTGCTTGGCCTGAAACAGTTTTCGGATAGTTTCGAAACACAAAAACTTTAACAAAAAATCTCTATATTTGCCACAGAAAAAGGAACTGTTGTTGTGTTATTATCGACATTGATCCTACGGAGGCTTGAGAACTTTTCTCTATAACTCACTCAACCGTAAACCTGAGCTCCTTATTGTTTTTTGTTACATTTTAACATAACCATATAGACTCATCATTGGTTTAATTCCTGGCCCTCCAGGAGGCCACCACTCATCTAAGTAATATGTATACATATACTCGTATAGTTAAGTTGCCCTCAAGGCGCTCGCGGTCTTTTTGAGACCATTTACGGGGATCTTCCCGTACCTGAAATTTAGCTGGTGACCCATCGAGACAATGGCCTGCATCGAGCCAACGGCTTCGCCTCCTTGGTGCTTTGGGATATGACCCGCCAAGTGTCTGTTCACGATGCTGTTCTGATTTTTCAGAAGTAGTGCCATTCTGGCAATCAATAAGAAAATACTGGGCGAGGAGGGTGTTATGCTCGGTCTTCTGATTCAGGTAGTTCGTGTGTGTCATCCGGTTGCCACTCGGAGTGCTGCGCTTTAGACGGATTGCAGATTTCTCCACTGAGTGTCGCTAATTGATGGGGACTAAATAGGTGCTGCATAGTTCATGAGAGATCTTAGGATTGCTTTGTATGTGATTGCAATTGTCTCCTTGTCTTTGCCCCAGCAGCTCCCTGCGATTGCTTTCAGCACCTTGTTTCTACTTCTAGCCTTCTTTGTTATACCCACCGCATGTTTGGCGAAGACATAAAAAAGAGTCAAATGTGACCCCCAGTATTTTCGGATGGTTGAGGGTTAGGATACTCTGTCCAGCAGCACGACAATCAAACATTCCCTCCAAAGCTAGCGTTTTCAAAAAGACTCCCTTTGAAAACGTACTGAATATTGTAAAAAAATGTAAAATTGGCTCAAACAGCACCTCCAAAGGAGGGCCAGGGACAAGCTTCTCTCAATCTCTTGGCGTGTGTGCTTATAATTTTTTGCACAAGAGAAAGGGACCTACAGTTTAACGCCAAATCCAAACGGCGATAGTTAGAGAATTTTTGCTTTTTCATGGCTAGTTACTTCACAGCTGGCGCCAATAGCTGGCGAAGGTGACCGAAATATTGGCTCCTGATATTGGCTGAATATTGGCTCCTGAATTAAAATACATTAATCTTTCAGAACCAATAATAGTAATTAAAATAATAATAATTAAATCCATGTATTTCCCAATAAACTATCGCCCTATATGCGTATATTTTGAGGGTTTATCCAATGCGGACATCCCAGACCATGCAGAATGGGATTAAGGATTTTCCTAAACCCAACGTTGTCAACCGAAATCACCCTGTACAGTTCCCATACAAAGGGCATAGCCGAATAAGCCTGGGAAAACTGTCCCAGAAGCTTTTTGAATCAGGGATGGTAGCTATTATCTAGGAGGGGTATGTACGTCAAATATTAAGACAATGGGTCCATTGGTTGGCGAGTAATCGCAGCAATGCTAAAACCTAAATATCGATATATCTAGTATTATTTTACGGTTTACCATGAACTGTTAATTGAAAATTAATAAGATTTAATGTACATATCCGTTACAAAATTCAGTAATTTTTACTCTTATTCCTTTGGTCCAAAAACCGGTGGCCAAAGTGTTTCAAAATTTAAAATGACCACTTTCAAGATCTGACAATACCACGGATTATTTACCACTGATGTGTCTGCTAACCATCTAAATAATTTTAAAAATTCAGATTTTTATAAGTGTTCACCACAATGTCAAGTAAATAAACATTTAAAAATAGATATTTTTATACAGGGTCCATTTAAAAAGTGGAATTTAATTTTGCTATAATGTCATTTGGTTCATGTCAATTATTTATGAAAAACAATTTCGGTCAAATGACCATGGCTGACTTGGCAGTAGCCCATTTGATCCACCCAATTTTTGAGAACATTTTCAATTGTTTCGGCACGTATGTCAGCAATAGCAACTCGAATCTCGTTCTTCAAATCATCAATTGTTTCAGGATTGTTTGCGTAACATTTGTCCTTGACCGCTTCCCAAAGATAATAGTCTAACGGTGTCAGATCACAGCTTCTTGGCGGCCAATTCACATCTCCAGATTTGCTGATTATTCGATTTTCGAAGATAGGGCGCAGAAGATCGATTGTGGCGTGCGCTGTGTGGCACGTAGCGCCGTCTTGTTGAAACCAAATATCGTCCAAGTCTTCCGCTTCAATTTCCTCGAAGAACCAATTACTTAACATTCACCATTCACGGTTCACGGTGGCTCCTTCTTCATTTTCAAAGAAAAATGGACCAATGATGGCTCGACACCAAAATCCGCACCAAACAGTGACACGTGGTGGGTGCATTGGCTTCTCGACGACGATATGCGGATTTTCTGTGCCCCAGATGCGACAATTTTGTTTATTAACATAACCACCGAGGTGAAAATGTGCTTCATCCGAAAAGATGATTTTTCGGTAAAATTCACCTTCTTCGGCCAAAAGATCTTCCGCCCAATTTGCGATCTGTAGACGATTCGGATGGTCAATTGGCTTTAGCTGCTGCTACAATTGAACTTTGTATGGCCTAATGGCAAGGTCTTTATGCAAAATTCGCATCAAAGAAGTGCGCGAAATGTCCAATTGTTGAGATCGATGGCGAGTTGACGTCGATGGTTCACGAATTGATCCACAAATTGAGTTTTCGGAACATTTTTTTTGTTAAATGATTTTTTCAAATTTCGCACAGTTTGAGTCGAGGACTCACCGCTTTGGAATTTTTTTTTAATATTTCCCAACTTTCTTCAAGCGAATAGCGACCCATTTCGTAAATGTCAAAGTTTTTACTAAATATTAGTCGCTTTCCGACTGACATTTGACGTTTTTAAAGTCAAATTATGAATAGTTCAAATTCTAAACACTAGATGGACCACCCTGTATTTAATTTTGTTTTAAAATCATCACTATTTTCGTTGATAATGGTACATTCACCAGTTGTTTTAAATATATTTGCAATAGTCCCATAGGGTGTATATATAATAAAAAATGTGACAGTTTTTTTATTTATGTGTCTCAATTTGATGTGTATTCGCAATATACTGGGACTTTCTTTAAAGTACTCCATATTAATGCAATCATCTGTATTCTGCATCTCCGCCAAATAGCAAATGGATTGCGAGTACATCAGTAATATTAATACAAGCGAATTTAGTTTTTTTTTTCTCATTAAAACTTTCTTTTCCATCCATTTTTTGGTATAATTGTTTTGAGATTTGATCCGACAAGTCATGATCACTCGATGGTCGCTTTCCAAAACGATTGTTTAGATAGCACGCTATCTTGCACAGGATTTCCGTGCATAGCTTCAACTGCCCACAGTACAAATTGTAAATGGCTTGCAAAAAGGGAACTTTCTTTTAACCTGACTATGATTTCTTTTGGTAGCTGTTATTGGCGCATTTTTGATGGGATATTTGTTCCATAGCAAATGATCACCAATTTATCGTTACCTAAAATTAA